>VBRH01000156.1:154799-180688 GCA_014578085.1 Cardamine resedifolia
AAAAAAGGTTTACGTCAAATTAATTAAAATAAAATAAACTCGCAGGCCACAAGAAAAATAGTATACTATTGCGACACATGTTTGTGTACTATTTTTTTTTTCTTCATCTTTTGTTATGTTTATGTACTTAGAATTCCAAGCTTTCTGTTCATCTACAATTTTGTTGATCAGGTAGGCAACCAAACCAGGCCAGATTAATCAACAATGAAATTAGGTTCCACTTTGGCAAGTTATCTCACAAATTAAAATTAAAAGTCTAACCAAACTAATATAAACTGAACCAAACAAGTTCACGCAACTATACGTAGCACTTATGAAACTAAGGTTAATTCGATTGGAGCTTTTTTATTAAGTTTTTTCTCAACCCGAGTTAAACAAAACAAAACAAAACCTAATCTAAACCGTTAAAAAACTATAGCCATTATGAAATTATCTACCGGGAGAAATATATACCCCTGTTTTCCATTTACAGATAAGTGTGTACATTTTGAATAAAACACATTCCAAATATAGGCAAATTGTACAAATTACAAAGCTAGAGATTAGATTCTATAAAGTATAAACTATAAACTATATATAATTAGGTCAGTCACCTAATTTAATCCATATATTTAGTTTTACATACTAAGCCTGGCCTAATGTTGGTGCATCCCGCCAAAAATTCGGACAAAACTGGTGAATTTTGAACCATCATTTATTATTATTATTATTTGCCTGCAGGAAACCATCAATTTCTTTGTTATACACATTACGTGTACTATTACATCAGGAAAATATAAGACGTGCATAACCAATTTATTCGCATATAGATAATATATATTGACTCATGTACATTTTTCAGCATAAAAAATGTATACATTTACGGTAGGTGCAATATTGATAAACTGCCATACTCATTGCATTAGACACTAGTCAATCCAAACCTTTATAACATAAAACGTTATAATTCATTTTTCTTTCATCTCCAATCGAGTAAATATTAATATTCGATCAAAAACCCAAAAAGAGAAAAAAAAAATGGCGATGGAGCAAGCTAGAACAACATCGTATTCGGTCGTGTCAGAGTTTGAAGGGACAATATTGAAGAACGCAGATTCATTCTCTTATTTCATGCTCGTTGCCTTCGAAGCGTCTGGTCTAATTCGTTTCGCAGTCTTGCTGTTTCTCTGGCCCATCATTACACTCCTTGACGTTTTCAACTACAGAAACGCCGCTCTCAAGCTCATGATTTTCGTAGCCACGGTCGGTTTACGTGAGCAGGAGATCGAATCGGTGGCTAGAGCCGTCCTGCCTAAGTTCTACATGGATGACGTAAGCATGGACACGTGGAGGGTCTTCAGCTCGTATAAGAAGAGGGTCGTGGTGACCAGAATGCCTCGAGTTATGGTGGAGAGGTTCGCTAAGGACCATCTTAGAGCCGATGAGGTCATCGGTACGGATCTGATCGTGAATCGGTTCGGTTTTGTCACCGGTTTGATACGTGAAACCGATGTCGATCAGTCTGCTTTGAACCGTGTCGCTAATTTGTTTGTTGATCAGAGGCCTCAACTTGGCCTTGGAAGACCGGCTGTGACCACTTCTCCAACTTTTTTATCGATATGTGAGGTAAACATTAAACGCTATAAATTGCATTCTAATTAAAATAAAACCTTTAGTTTTTACGTTTATGAAAATAATTTGTTTCAGCTAGCACAATTTAGAACGAATAGTTGTATTTTTAACTAAGATATATACATGCATTCTTTAAAAAAAAATTAATCAAACTTTGATACAATTATAGAGACTAAAAAAATGAATCTATATGTGAATAAATGTCATTGCTGATAGATATATCATTGTTAACACAACAATCGTAATAATTAGTCTTTACCAAAAAATATCACACTGAATTTTTTATTTTATTTTTCATATATAGGAGCAAATTCATGCACCAATTCCAGAGAGCTACAACCACAGTAACGAACAACTTCAGCTACGGCCAATTCCTGTGATATTTCACGACGGACGCCTTGTGAAGCGGCCAACGCCGGCCACAGCTCTCCTCATCCTCCTTTGGATTCCATTCGGAATCATTCTCGCCGCGATCCGAATCTTTCTTGGAGCCATCCTCCCATTGTGGGCCACACCTTACGTCTCTCAGATATTCGGCGGCCATATCATCGTCAAAGGCAAGCCTCCGCAGCCACCAGCGGCTGGAAACTCCGGCGTTCTCTTTGTATGTACTCATAGAACCCTAATGGACCCGGTGGTGTTATCTTATGTGCTCGGACGCAGCATCCCGGCCGTTACTTACTCAATCTCACGGTTATCCGAGATCTTATCACCCATTCCAACCGTCCGATTGACAAGAATCCGAGATCTCGATGCGGAGAAGATCAAACAACAACTGTCCAAAGGAGATCTAGTGGTTTGTCCCGAGGGAACCACTTGTCGTGAACCGTTTTTGTTAAGATTCAGCGGGCTTTTCGCTGAGTTAACCGATAGGATTGTTCCGGTTGCGATGAATTATAGAGTCGGTTTCTTCCACGCGACCACGGCGAGAGGCTGGAAAGGTTTAGACCCAATTTTCTTCTTCATGAACCCGAGACCAGTTTACGAGGTTACGTTCTTGAACCAGCTTCCAATGGAGGCAACGTGTTCGTCCGGGAAGAGCCCGCATGACGTGGCAAACTATGTTCAGAGAATCTTGGCGGCTACGTTAGGATTTGAGTGCACTAACTTCACGAGGAAAGACAAGTATAGGGTTCTTGCTGGAAACGATGGAACGGTGCCGTATTTGTCGTTGCTTGACCAATTGAAGAAGGTGTTGAGCACTTTCGAGCCTTTTCTTCACTGAAAATAATCGAATGATTATATGGCAATTTCCTCGTCGTTTTTAATATATTAGATCAATAGTTTCAAACCTGTTTTCAATTTTTTTTTCTCTCGATTAATAAGTTTTGGTTGTGATAAGAGTCTGGGTTGATTTTTGTTTGTACTCTTGTTTAAATGTTATTCTTTTTCATCTATGTAACTCCCCATAGCCGTTGTTGATGAATAAATATGTGGATGAACAGTTTTAGTCATTGCGATTTTTGTTGTTAATTTTTCCAACTTTTCACTTGTTTCAAAAATTGTGGTCTCAATTAAATTATTTTTCTTAAAAATTGCAGCCATATATCATTATATATATTGAACTGTCATCAACCTTGGTTTTTTTTTACCAAGAATTGTTTCATGCCTAATCTCATAATAGAGGTCAGAACTAGGCCTTCCCGTCGCCATTAATCAAAGGTTAGATTTTAAAACTATCTTCTTTGGAAGTGTATGTTTGTACACCGGTTAAGTTACCAATTCTGGATTTAGTTATCTTAATATTCTAATTTAACATGATGTTGTCAAAATATTCAGATATCGCAACACCACCTATAGTATAACAAGTTAATTTATTTACTTTTCTTTGGTTTGTGCAAACAAACATATGTCTTTCAACAACTTTATTACCAGATTTTAGAATAATTCGAAACAAACAACACTAAGCTCATATCAGTTTTGCCCTGTATCAATCTTTAATAAATGAAAAGAAAGATGTTTCATGGAAAAAAAAGAAAAAAAAAGAAACAAACAACACATCGAATCTACAAACTCAAAAGTCAAAACTCAACATTTTAACTTGATTTTTTTTATATTTAGTTTGAATCTGATTAAGAGTCCACACAATAAGCGGAAAATAAACAAGACATATTTCGATCTAAATATATTTCGTATCCGTGGTAAGAAAATGATTGGCTTAGTTTGCCAAACATTTCGAATATCGTGGGCAGATTAGAAATGGACAAAACTCGTTGACCAGAAACTTTTGCTGCCACTTTCCCGTTACAGTTGGCCTACCAGCCAGTTCCACGTCATCGTTCATAAACTTCTCTTTTCCTTTCATCTGAAAAGAATAAACGTTTTAGCGTTAAAGTTATCTTATAAATTACGAATCTTAGAGCATTTGCATCAGTAAGATATGCTGCTAGAATATCTATTCAATATAATAATAATATTATTATTGTATTTTAATTGTTTAACTAAATTAAAAAAAAAAAAAATTGAACCAAAAATAAAAAGACAGATGTCTAATGGGTTTTAATGACTATCTGATAGTCGTATCTCTTTCTCTCTTTTCCTTTAATTATTTTAATTATTAGAAACCCATTAAAAAACTTCCGTTGGAGATGCCTTTATGAATTTTCACCCAGTCTAATAAAATTCTACCGTAGACAGTAGAAAATAATAAAATATTTAATGTTATGTTTGTTACTTCTTCTAAAACTATATATACTTTTTTTTTTTAAGGATTAAAATTGTTATCCTAGCAAAAATAAGTCTGTTTGTGTTATCCTAAATTTCAAAAACTTTGGGGTTAGTACTTAGTAGAGAGGTACATCTAAATTTCACATTAACTACAAAACTAGGTATTTTGTTAACTTTTGAAATGTCAAAATTTATTACTAAAGAGAAGAGTTTAACTAAAAGAGTAGGGGAAAAAGTTGTGGAATATCACGTCAAAAAGAGGAGATAAGAGGGTCCAATATCAAAAGATCAGATTTAAAAGAGCTCTGTGATCTACGAAATTAATCCGCGGAACGACAGTGAAAGCGGCTTCAAAAAATGGCTCCAACTCCTACATAAAAATGACTAGCAAAAAAGAAAATGATATTGTGTTTCAAATTAAATATTACAGAGTGGTAAATAGAAATAAGTGGGATAATTTCCTCGAATACATACTCCTATGGAACAAAGCTCCATCGATCTGCTTAAATTAAATGTGGTAAACCAAACCTTAAAGCTCATTTTGCAGGTTTTGGGGTGTACGAGGTTTGGAAAGGAAAATTTGTGAGATTCCATATGTTTGACCATACCAAGAACCACAATCATTATCGTTCGAGACATAATGCAAATTATGCCGAAGGCTCCTCGCAGTATTTCCTTGCTTAGTAACTTCTTCATTAACATACATACATTTCACCATGTGGTACCATATTTCTGTTAAAATTTGTGCTAAAAATTTCTGATCAAACAAAATTGTCAAACATGCCTCTTTAAAATTAATATTTGCAAAACCTAACTTTGTAAACGGAAAAGGAGAGAAGAAGTGGTAATTCTCCATTTTTGTAGTTTAATTGTTGCGAGGGTTTTTTGGCAACAAGCCAAACAATGAAAACATGCTTTGAAATGGAATATTTGCTTATAGCTGGAATATAGAACTAGCTATATAAGCAGTGTATATGTAATATTCATTTTGGGACGATGGAAATATAAATGTACAAGAATACTAAATCTGAAGGAAAAAAACTTTTTTTTTTTTTGATAAAATAAAGAAGCACACGACTAGAACATATTAGGTTAATTTACTGAAAAACATATGTATATATTACATTCATAAAAAAAAAAAATCTGAGACAAATAAAATATAAATCGATCTGAACCTCTCAAATGCTCTTGGTTTTCCGAAAAATACTAATAAATCTTCTGGTTCATTTCATATATATATATGTAATATATATATAACATCTAGCAAGAACTCAAGAAAGAGAGAAAATTAACACATATACCAAAAATATCTCGAGATATATTCCAAAAACACCTCGTCATCCGATCTGAGAGATTTAAACAAAAAAATTTAACTACGAAATTTACTTTAAATTGAAACATACCTGTTTATATGTGTAAGCCACTGATGGCAGCTGCAGCATCATCAAGATTCTCATACATACATCAAAAATATAATTCATCTAAACGAATGTGCATATACTTGATGATTTGTGAATCTTGATGATGCTCCAACAGCGAACAGTAGCTGGTCGATGATAGGATGTATGTAGTGATTTGGATCTTTGGTTTTGTCTTGGATCTTTTAAAGACTCAAGATGGCACCATTTTGCTGGAAACATGAAACCCTAATCTCAATCCTTAATCTAGAGTCTTGTGACCTAGCTAGAGAGAGAGATAAACTTGTATAAAGCGATAAAGGAGGCTAGCTGGTGTTTCTCCAATGATGTGCATAGAGATGATATAATTTATCAATATAATTAAATCAAATATATAGATAACAAACTATTAAACTAATATACGTAAATTGAGATCTCAGGTCATTAGTTCAACAGCTACTAGAGACCGATTTTGTCATCCGTAACTTGGGTTCGAACATGTGAATCCAGTGGGATTATTTAAGATATACGACATAAGAAAATATCCGAATATATGATTACGTTTATTTTCCCAGTAGCAATATATAAGGGTAGTTATATTAGCACTATAACTCTATTACAGAAATTCGCCAAAAGGAAAAAAATGAAGAACACATTCAATCATTTGCCATAATCCATAAGTATTTGTTAGTCTACAAAAGATTCTCCCATTTGTTTATCACTTGTTTCGCCATTAGCCAATAATTAAAATTTACCAGATCAATTCGTCGAAATATTTATGATTGTCTAAATTCGCAATTATCATAGTGAGTTAATAGTTTTTTTTTTTTTTTACGACAGTATCCCACTAACTAATTAATTTGTTAAATAAATTTTAGGTTTTTAAAAATGAAATCATTTTTTCAAACTAGGCAGCGATATTTAAGATAAAAAAAAATGTGAGAAAGGTGGAGAGAGACAAGCGTGAGACACGGAGAAGTGGAACTGATCATCTTGCGTTCCTCGTACGTTTACAAAGTTAATTACACTGCTTTCCATAATTCTATAGTATTGCCTCCATCCCTTCTTTCACACACACTTGATAATTCAAACCTATTACTATTATTATTTGTAATCCAATTGTTAATTAGTAGAATAATATTTGAATTGAAAGATCCTGGGAAGTATATATTACCGCTTGTTAATTAGTAGAATCTATTTGTACAGTCGTTGATCTCAAAACACATAACCAAAAAGCCAATGCAAATGATCTTTGTGGGTTTGGTGTAAATGGGTCATATATATATATATATATATGTCTACTACATTAGCATTTTTATTAGCTTTCTTTTTATCTTTTTTTTGTTCTTGTCTTGTCAAGCTTGCGTCAGGCCTCTAGTTATCTACACACACATACACACATATATACCAAAATTCAGGCCACAAACAATACGTGAGCTATTCAGAATCACGAGGTCCACGCGCTCACCTTCCTCAGCTCAGTGTTGATTAAAGGGAAAAAAAAAATGTTATGGTTGAATTTTATCATATTGTTTTCCGTAACTTCGTTATTTTCATTAAATTTAGAACTTCTTTACCAGTCTTGGTAGATTAATTGACGGGTTTCGCTACCCCAGTTCCTCAATTTTATGTTAAAATGCTTAGGCTCAGACGAAAAAGACTAAATTATTTCATCACTAAAAAAAAACTAAAGAATAAACTTATACTATTAAACTATGTCATATCGATGAGCCAATCTGATTAGAGAGTCACAGTCATTTATCTATTTGTTGATAAAGGATGAATGACGCTAATATGAGGGGGGACTATCATAATCTCAACGTATCTACGTCATAAACTCATAATCACATCATTAAATGAAGTATAAATTGCAATTTATGTTTGGTGGATTCCTTTTATCAATACGTTTGCGATTATACCCAAACATTATCGACAAATACTTTTAAATAAATAATTTCTTAAATAGAGTATCACGATTATCATTTATGAAATTGAAATCTTAAAATTGACACACATATTTACACTTTTATTTTTAATGATTTATAAAGTTGAAGTGATAAAAGTAAAGTCATAAAATATACTAAATCTTGTAAATTTACAGACGCGTATTTCGTTGGGTTTAATATATGAAATTCATCTATATAATTATTTTATTAAGGCCGGAAAGAAATAGGAGAGTTTATTTAATTTAGTTTTAGTTTTGGTATTTTCATCTCTTTGCCACTTCTGTTCAGCATCCCGAGCTATGAAGAATCTTGCTTGATCTCTTTCTATCTATCGTTATCTCTGTCGATTCTCTGAGAAATCATCTGTGGAGCTTTCCCGCGTAATCCCTCTCTCTCTATCCCCTGGTAATCTTATTTCTCTAGATTGTTCTTCCCTTACTAGGTATTGAATCCATTTGCACGGATCTTTGATCTTCAATCTCTGTTTTCATTGTCTGTGATCAGTGTGGATCTTGAATTTTTAGCTAACATTTCTGATTGAAATTTAGGATTTGTGATTTTCCAATACCAAATCGGATAGTTTTACTTGTGAATCTTCAGCTCAAACTCGAGCTCCGATTTGGTCTTATTTAGTAGATCTCTTCGTCCTTTTTCTATTTTTTGCTGAATATGGAAGCTTACTTTATAGCTCTCAGCTAGGGTTCGTGTTTGTACCTTTAGTAGCTTTCCGATTCTTGTAGATATGGATTCGTTTTTGATGATTGAATATCGAATTTAATTTTGGATTTGAAGTTAAATCTAGAGACTGCAGATTAGATTTTTTTCTTGGAATTTGATACACAAGTCGTTTCAAGTGTTAGTGCTTCGGATCCAACGAAACGAAGAAGGCAAGATTAGCTGTGAATTCCAAAAGCTACTTTTGGGACTTGCTATTTTTGTATGATGTTTTTTTATTTATTTTCATTTTACAAAATAGTGTGCTTTGCTAGTTTCTGTATGTGCCTTTTCATTCCAAATCGAAATGCTTCGTCAAAATGGTGTTCTGTAGAATTTTCATCAAAGAACTTTTAGTTGTTGCTTTGTATTGTTTGGGAACTCATATCGATCTCAGTTGTAGATAATACATCTTGTGCAATCTACTAAACATATTTTTCAACTGTCTGTTTTCTATTTCCTCCTCCTTTACAAGTTTATTATTTCATTCTTTTGTTGATGAATGCTGGCTGAGGGTTTTGTTTCTCTAAATTGGTTCAGGTGGGAGCTTGATGTCTAAATCGTTATTGGAGTGCTGGGGTCTGTCTTGCTTTAAATAGAAAGATATGAGTTACACGACTACAACGGTTGAGAGTGATGATGGTATGCACTCCAGCATCCATAATGAATCACCAGCTTCTGATAATTTTGGCAATGGCTGCAGAAGTAGAGGGAAAGGAAGTGTCCTGAAGAAAGGACCATGGACCTCGACCGAAGACAGAATTTTGATTGACTTTGTAAAGAAGCACGGCGAAGGTAACTGGAATGCTGTGCAGAAACATACGAGCCTTGCCCGTTGTGGGAAAAGCTGTCGTTTGAGATGGGCTAATCATCTTCGGCCAAACTTGAAGAAAGGAGCATTTAGCCAAGAAGAAGAACAGCTCATTGTTGAAATGCATGCCAAGATGGGAAATAAATGGGCACAGATGGCTGAACATGTAAGTAGTTTTGTAATTGAGGAATCTACCTGATTATGGTTCGTTTTTGTTAGCCTAAAGACTAATCTCTGGTATTGTCTTGTCTTCTTTTTAACCAGTTGCCTGGTCGAACAGATAATGAGATAAAGAATTATTGGAACACTCGCATCAAGAGGCGACAACGAGCAGGCTTACCCCTTTACCCTCCTGAAATCCATGTTGAAGACCTTCAGTGGAGTGAAGAGTATACAAAGAGTAATATCACAAGAGTAGATAGAAGAAGACATCAAGATTTCTTGCAGCTGGGGAATTCAAAAGCTAATGTCCTATTTGACGATCTAAATTTTGCTTCTAGCTTGTTTCCTGGCGCTTCCGATCTATCAGATTTGGTTTCATGCAACATGCTAGGAATTGGCGCTAGTTCTTCCCGATATGAAAGCTACATGCCACCAATATTGCCTTCCCCAAAGCAACTCCGGGAATCTGGATCTCGGTTTCCCATGTGCAGGAGTAACAGAAAGCATGAATTCCAATCCCCAGAACAATTCCAGAATACTGCTCCACAGAGGAATCCCAGATCTTGCAGTATCTCGCCTTGTGATGTTGATCATCCTCCTTACGGAAACCAACATTCAACTGACATGATGATTTCAGATAGCCATACCTTTATGGATGGCATGCTTCCTACTTCTAAGCCCTTGTTTGGGGCAGTGAAGCTGGAGCTCCCTTCATTCCAATATTCAGAAACAAGTGCATTTGATCAGTGGAAGACGACACCGTCACCTCCACACTCAGATCTCCTTGACTCTGTTGATGCCTATATTCAATCTCCACCACCATTGGAGATAGAAGACTCAGATTGTTTCTCTTCATGCGACACCGGCCTGCTAGATATGTTACTTCATGAGGCCAAGATCAAAACTAGTGCGAAGCACAGTTTGTTGATGTCATCACCTAAGAAGAGTTTCGGTCCAACTACTTATACAACCGATGCTACTCTGAATATACCACGTACCCAAATCAATTCAGGTGACTTTGAAGATTCCCAAAACAATTTTACTCGCTCTGAGATTCCTTTTTCCACGCAACTTAGTGCAGGTGGATTGTCATCAGGTGAGTTCGATCAAACTTACTCGTTGATTGGTATCCTAATCTTATCTTTTTTTCTTTTCCATATCAATTCTTAAGCTGCTGTGTTGGTTGGTTGTTATATTTGAAGCTTTTGCTGGGACTGTTGTAAAGACAGAAGAGTTGGATCAGGTCTGGGAACCAAAGAGAGTTGACATAACAAGACCTGATGTTTTACTTGCGTCGAGCTGGTTAGACCAAGGCTGTTTTGGGATTGTTAGAGACTCAAGCAGCATGAGCGATGCGCTTGCGCTACTTCTAGGTAGTGACGACACTGGGAACAGTTACGTGACTGTTGGGTCATCATCAGCGGGTCAAGCACCACGAGGCGTTGGGTCTTGCTCATGGACTAATATGCCTCCTGTTTGGTCGTTGTAAAAAATGTGAAACCATATCACATTTTGATCTTTCTGTATCTTCAAGCAACTGGCTTTTACGACTTGCGGTTTGTTATAGTTGAGAAAAGATTTATGGACTTGGGGGAAAATTTGGATTTTCTTCACCTGTTTTCACTTATATATGCTTTGAATGAATTTACCCAATTCTTGTTCCGGTTCGATCCTTTATACTTCACCACGACTGGTTTTGTTTAGTTTGTCGGAAGCAAATCGATTAATCTAGTAAGGAAGTTAACAATGGCTTATTGTATTGTGTAACTTGTAATCGAGACTGGAGACAAATTATAATACCAGCTATTAATCGATATAGTGACAAAACCAAATGATCGAAATGGATGGTGTTACTCAAACGATACATAAGATAAGCTCAAAAATATATAATGGTGGCTCAAGCACTCTCAATAGATAGAGGAGACATCAAAGGGAAATGAATCATTACAAATAATTAAAAAGTTTTTAGGTTTTACATCTCGCAAAGCTACGGTGCCCCAAGAGGATTAAAACCCCAAAATTCTCAAGAGACTCGGAAAAGATTTGGACTCAGACTCCGGTTTTCTTGTTTCTAATAATTTCCTTAAGCTCTGCAAACTTCTTCTTGCATTGAATCACTGTTTTCCCAGGAACAGCTGCAGCTACTCTCTCCCATCTTTGGCTTGTCTCTTTGGGGAATGTCTTAAAAGCCTGAACCAAAGCTCTTTCTTGCACAGCCGACCAACCATCTGAGTCTGAACTTCCACCTGCTTCACCATTGTTGTCTGAGCTTTGACTGCTCGAGCTTTTCCCCACAACAGTCCCTTTAGAGGGTTTTGCCTTTGTTGTGGTTGTCGTAGTAGGTAGAGATTCCCCAAGCTCCTCTCTTGTTGAGAGAGGGGACGAGATTGAAACAGAGGGTTTCCTCTTCTCGAGGAATGAATCAAATGCTTTAGCGGAATCTGGTTTTTGGAGAAGAACTGTTTTAGTTGCTTTTAGAATCTCCTCTACGGATCTTCCTGTACCGATGTACTCTGAAACAACTTCCCATCTTCGAGATGTTCCCTTTGGATACTTTACCATTCCTTTTCTCAGCATATCAATCTCTTCCTTGCTCCATGGCTGTTTCTTTTGAGTGCTATCTAACAGAGAAACTCGAGTAGTAGGCTCTGCGCTACCGTTGATCTTCTTACTTTCTTTTTCTTTAGAGTCGGCTTCATCGTTTCTACTACTGTCGCACCCATCTTTGATCACCTTTGCCAGTTCTAGGCCTTCTTTGTTTCCCATTTTGTCACACAGATTCTGCAACTGCTCGATGTTAAGTGACATGCATAGATTCTCTATATCTTCCTCGGAGATGTCAAGCAGACGCTGAGCCACAAGAGGAGCTGAGAGAGTTCTAAGACGATTCCGTTCTTTGCGTAAGAGCTTCTTCTCCTTTTCCTTAACTTTCTTTTGTTGTTGTGCAGATTCTGCAGCTCGCTTTTCTTCTTCTTCTTTTCGCCTTTTCTCTTCTTCAGCAGCAATAGCGGCGTCCTCTGTCTGCTTCTTCTTGGCCAGAACCTTTGCTTCTTTTTTCTGCTGCTTCTCGGCCTTTTCTTCCTCTTTTCTTTTCACAATTCTTGGGTCTTTTCTATACGCATTGTCGACAAGAGTCCGAATTCGAGCATGCTCCTCCTTTCTAGCCTTTGCAGTTGTTTTCGCATTCTCCTTCTCCATCCACCTCCGTTCTTCACGGGAATCTGCTTGTTCAAGATCATGCTCCTCTTCATCAGGAAATTCCCTCCAACTCTTGAAAGTATACCAAAAGTTGTAGAACTTATCAACGTCTTTAACCGGTGTGTTTTCATCTCCCAAATCTGGAATACGCTGATTCACTGACCACCTAGCATTTCTCTTAAAAGCTGGACCAAACACCTTGAAAAAATCTTGAGGCAAGCAGTCCGTTGGGACCTCATCATCAAACTCATCAGTAGAGTCAAAAATTCTTCTCCTTGTTGGGTCCATCAATACCTCATAAGCTTCTTGAATCGCTTTGAAGCGAGATTCTATCTCATCTTTTTTGGCCTCCTTGGCTTCTTCCGTCTCCTCTGCCAGAAGGAGAGTAGCGAGTTTATCAGGATGATGCTTTAGTGCAGCTTCACGATAGCTTTTCCTAATCTGATCTTCTGTCGCAAGATATCTTAAATTGCTCAAACCCAACAACGCATAGTGGTCCTGTTGCTGGGTACCAGACTTCTTCTTTCCTTTGTTGCCATACGAGTTGAATGAAGGAACATACTCCTTCTCTTTATCATCTCCCAATTTCTTATCACTATCTTCATTGTCAGTGGGTTCCTCTGCACAACCATGCAGTTTAAGAGCAGCATAGTGGAAGGCATGACCAGCAGGTTCACGGTTTAAAGCCTTCACAGGAAGAGAATTGGAAAAAGCATAGAACGGTTTTCCATCTACAAGCTCCTCAGAGTATGTAATTAGCTTAATGGCAGAGTCACTTCTCCTGCTCGTCATGCTGAAAAATGAACAGGAGCTGCAAATCACCCAACTCCAAGTGAGTATCCACGCTGATTTCTGTCCCAAAGATTACAGAAATATTGTGAACTTCAGGTCAGCAATTTAACCATATCAATATTCAGCTAAATATGTTAACCTACTAGCCGTAATAGAAAAATATAAACTTATCTAAGAGACAGGTACAAGCCAAGCCACAGATAAAAATCCCAAAATGATTTATTAAGTTTGTGATTTAGATTCAACTGGAAAGAGATCAAAGGATCATCATAATGATTTTGAACTAAACTCTCTTGTTTCAGCAAATATCTTAGACCCCTGAAGATTTACTTTCAATCCAACAAAAACTTAGCAGAGAGCCAAAAGTAAGAACCAATATCTCATTGGCTTCACTCTACAAACACCTTATACTCAGACTAACAAGTGTAGAATAACACTAAGCATGAATATCCATAAGAACCAGATAAACCACAAAGCCCCTAATACAACTCCGAATTTGAAACTCCATTAAAATGACGGAAAAGAAAGAAAACATTATAACAAATCCAACTCTTAACAACCATAGAAACCAATCTTACTTCTAAATTTACTTATCACTCAATATAATCAATTGTATAACAAATAACAAAAACAGATTTTCTACTATCAGTTTACCCTATTCGATCTATATTCGATCTTAAGAAATTAACACGTCAGCTAACATTTGAAACTATTCAGCTACAATAACTCGTAACAAAAACAGTGACGGACCCGATTTTCCTACCAGAAACTGAGCTCGTAGTCACCCCGATCCGTCGGTAGGAAGTTGCTCCGGAGATTACTTGCCCCGCGAGCTTTCTCCAACCTACGGTGGTAGAGAGAGATTAAGAAGAAGACGAGTTTAATCTGGTTTACGAGTAAATAGCGGCGGCAACGATTTGCAGATGGAGAAGAAATGGTCTATCAGATTTTAGCCTGTTTGGTTGTACGTCTAAGTCTACTCCTCCGATTTTGCGATGCACTAAAACACTGTCGCTAATCAATTGGGCCAGGCCCATACAATTGGGCCTTACTCTCTCGAGGATGGAACTTTGCGTTTAACCTAACTAGTCATAATCGGCGGGGAGAACCCATGACCGTCGCTAGGGGCCTAGTACGGAACTCCGCCGTCGCTGCGGTGGCTTCGACGCCATGGAACGTACGTCTGAGAGAGCTCGCATATCAATCCTTGTTCGTTGAATCTATCTCTCTCTACCGGTTAATGCTCCGTTCAGGTTCTTCTCCCGATGCGTTCTCTTTCCCTTTCACCCTCAAGTCATGTGCCGCACTTTCGCTCCCTATCTCCGGCCAACAGCTGCATTGTCACGCCATTAGAGGAGGCTGCGAGGCTGAGCCCTTTGTTCTGACTGCTCTGATTTCAATGTACTGTAAATGTGGTTTGGTCGACGATGCACGCAAGGTGTTCGACGAAAATCCTCATTCACATCAGCTTGGTGTTTGTTACAATGCTTTGATATCTGGGTACAAAGCAAACTCAAAGGTATCTGCTGCTGCGTTTATGTTTCGTAGAATGAAGGAAACTGGTGCGTCTGTGGATTCAATTACTATGCTCGGGCTTGTCCCGGTTTGCACGGCTCCTGACTACCTGTGGCTCGGGATGTCTCTTCACGGTCAATGCCTTAAAGGAGGAACAGATTCTGAAGTAGCTGTTTTGAATAGTTTCATCACGATGTACATGAAATGCGGGTCGATACAATCAGCTAGGAGGTTGTTCGATGAAATGCCTGTTAAGGGTTTGATTACCTGGAATGCTGTGATTTCTGGATATTCACAGAACGGGCTAGCTTACGATGTTCTGGAACTTTATGAGCGGATGAAATCATCGGGTGTTTGTCCTGATCCTGTTACATTGGTTAGTGTTCTGTCTTCATGTGCCAATGTTGGAGCTCAGAAGATTGGTCGGGAAGTAGAGAAGCTAGTAGAAGCAAATGGCTTTGTATCAAATGTGTTTGTAAGCAATGCATTGATCAGTATGTATGCTAGATGCGGTAACTTGGCGAAGGCACGAGCTGTTTTCGACATCATACCTGTTAAAAGCTTAGTGTCGTGGACCGCCATGATAGGTTGCTATGGAATGCATGGAATGGGAGAGATGGGGCTCAAGCTGTTCGATGATATGATAAAAAGAGGCATAAGACCGGATGGGACGGTGTTTGTAATGCTTTTATCTGCTTGTAGCCATTCAGGGTTGACGGATAAAGGTTTAGAGTTATTTAGTGTGATGAAGAGAGAGTATAAGCTGGAGCCTGGTCTTGAACACTACTCTTGCGTAGTTGATCTACTCGGAAGAGCTGGTCGACTAGATGAAGCTATGGAGTTTATAGATTCAATGCCTGTTGAAGCAGACGGTGCTGTTTGGGGAGCCCTATTGGGTGCTTGTAAAATCCATAAGAATGTGGATATGGCAGAGTTAGCTTTCGCAAAGGTGATTGAGTTTGAACCTATGAACATTGGCTACTATGTATTGATGTCAAATATATATTCAGACTCGAAGAATCAAGAAGGAATCTGGAGAATCCGGGTAATGATGAGAGAGAGAGAATTTAGGAAAAAACCTGGGTATAGTTATGTGGAACACAAGGGAAGAGTTCACTTGTTTTTAGCCAGCGATAGAACTCATGAGCAAACAGAGGAAGTCCATAGAATGCTGGAGGAGTTAGAGACTTCTGTGATGGAGATTGCAGGAAAAGAGGTTTCGAGCAGTGGACGTGAGCATAGCGAGAGGTTAGCAGTAGCATTTGGGATTCTCAACAGTATTCCAGGCTCAGAAATCCTTGTGATAAAGAACCTGAGGGTTTGTGAAGATTGTCATGTATTCATCAAGCTAGTTAGCAAGATTGTAGACCGCCGGTTTGTTGTGAGAGATGCATCTCGGTTCCATTATTTCAAAGACGGGGTCTGCTCGTGCAAAGATTACTGGTGATTTTCCAAGCGTCTCACAAACATGATGGTCCAGTCATAAAGCTTTGATATTTCGCTTCCTCTGAATGTACTACAGAGGGTGTGTATAAAAAAAAAATGCTTACAGAAATCTTAAAGTTGAAGACTGCATTTAACTACAGAAGTTTGGATTCAGAAATAAGTTCATCTTCTACGAACGGGATGGTTTTCCGAACAATTACCCTCATAGGAGCTCCTGCACGAAGGAAAAAGATGTGATGAAGAAATCAATAAATAACTGAATTCTTCAAAGTCGAGAGCTTTATAAACTGAAATTGCACCTCCACTAGCTTGATCATCTTCAGTACAGATTGCAGCATAATGAGAATCAGCCAACTCCAAAAGTGCAAACTTCCATTCTGCGTTGCATTTCTGTCTTCACCAGTGAATCGACAGTCATTTCTGATGTCTACAGAATACAATCAAGCGTCTTAAAACTCTATCACTACTGTCTATTTTTACGGTATGATGCAAATACTCTTTTTTTTTTTAACAGCAATCAAAAAGACACTGCAAAGGAAATTTTCAGAAAGTGTACAACGCAACAACTAATCCCATATGATAAGCGCCCTATTCAATTGCAGAGTGTGAGTGATTTAAGTCTAAAACAAACCTCGCAAAGATTGTATTCTCCTTTTGTTCCAGCCTTAGACTGGATTGTGAAAGTATTAAAAGGTGCAGCAGAGAAACCTTTTCCTAATGCTTTCACATATGCCTCCTGGATGTAAAAATCATCACAATAGTTTTTAACTTTTGATAAGTAACAATTTTCAGACTCTTGGTATATATCTGTTAGTAGTTAAAAAAAAAAAAAACTACCTTAAGAGTCCATAGCTTAATAAATTCCTTTCGCCGAGCTTCTGGGTCCGGTATAGTTGACAAAAACTTAACTTCATCAGCAGAGTAAAATCTTTCTGCAAATGCTAAGACATCATGTTTGATCTTCCTTTCCTTGTCTTCAACATCGATACCAACCTAGAGTAAACTACAAGTGCTCAAACTTTAAAACAAGAAAACACCAACTACATTTGGACAAGACTGTATGCATTTTTTGCCTGAATAGAAGACTTACCGGAACATGTAGAGTCACCCCACAGGCAACTAATGAATCTGTGTGGGAGATATTGAAATGCAATGGTGGGTTATTATTACAGTTCTGCCAATCTACCTGTAAAAAACTTAAAACTTGAAGCCGAGAATATATGTCTAGCATTATAATCCCAAATAACTGTTGTCACCTCAGGCTTCCCATACATATTCTTCTTGAACATCAAGGACCGAGGATCGACTGCATTGTTTGTCTGATCTAGTTAATAAAACCATCACAGATAATGCCCTGCAAACTCGTTACAATCTAGAATTTATATAAGAAAAAATGGAACTGATGTGCTGGTAATCACTCACTACATGGTGAAAACAACAAGCATAACAAATCCAGGTAATGCAGTATTAGTGAATAAAATCTTTAGAAGATAAGTCTTACATGTTCTTTCTGAAACCAAAACCCAAATGATAGATATTAAGGATAGAAAGCATAAGAAAATAAACATACATCTGGCAATGGTGGTCCGAACCAAGGTGCGGGTAAGCAAAGCATTCTTCTTAAGCTCATGGCCTCGCATCTGAAGAACTTTATCTTTCTCAGGTGGTGACAGAAGCTGAGAATAGTGTTTAACAAGAGATGTATTTTTCACTTCATCTGGTAGAAACGAATAACACAGTTTTTAACACTAAAAAAAAAACACAAATCCTATAAGCAAATTTGGATCATTGCATAAGAACATAAGCAATGATGAGGAACCTACATCCGAGATGGAAGTTGCAGAGAAGGCAATTCGATGGACAAGGTTTGATGATTCTCATCAGCTCCAAAAAGTCTTTATTTCTAGTGGAATCCCAAATTCGTCGCCATATGATTAAACAGAATAAAAGAAGCAATTCACCTGTTAGTACATCGTAAGAGATCCAAACTAATCGATCTACAATCTTATGAACAACTAATCAACTATTATACCCAAATCGATGGGCAGAGATTAAGAGAAGAGAAACTTTCACGCCATGAGCCAGTACTAAATTCTCCGGCTAACAATGGCCAGGTGTCTCGCCGGTAATGGAGACGGTAACGACGGGATGATTTTTTTTAGTCAGGGGCGAAATATAATAGAACCGTACTGAACTAACTCGAATCCCATTTTAAACCGAGCGGTTTTGCTTATCCTCGAACCAAACTTAACCGAAAGGTGGTACTTTGGTTCCCAGTTCCCTTCGCTGAATAAGCAGAGTATATTACATACAATTAACCGAAAGTAAACCAAGTTAACAGATATCAAACGTTTTTTTCCGAAAATTCTCATGCTTCAAGAAGGTTGAAAAAAGCCATGACACGTTAGGTTTCGAGAAAGTCGTTAACTTATGGGTTTTGAAAGCCATTTGATTATCAAAATAGACCCAATTTTTTTTTTGTAAAAAAACTCTTATAACTCCAGAAATTATATCAAAAAAATATAAAATTTGTGTACTATAATGTTTTCGTCATGGATTAATGATTGTTAAATATTTTCTATTATAACGATTTGTCAATATTTTCAAAATTAAACCATCCAGTAAAACTTTTGTGACCGATATAATCAATTTTTTTGTCGAGAGTCTGGTTTTAGTCAAAATCAAAGATTCAATTAGACCTGACGAAAATATTCCACGGTTGATACTGAATTTTACCGAATAATACATTAGGCCATCCATGGACAAGATGAAAATTATTCCGAATAGATAGATAAATTGGACCGGTTTTCAAAACGTGGACAAGATGAGAATAGAATCTTCTTCGTACAAGGAAAATTTGAACGTATTATTGATTCATCATGCATCACAACATCAGTACGTGACGTAGCATCAATTGGGCCTGTTTTAACCCAATAAAAATCAATTGGGCCCGTTAAATGAGTTATTAATACGAAAGGAAAGATATTTAAATGAGACTTTCGTGCCGCACATTTAATATATATTATTCGTGCCGCACATTTAATATATATTATTTGAAAATCACATTTTAGAGAAAAACTTTGTCTTCCAATCCAATGATATTTACGGATATATTGTCACTAGAATGATTATTAGAAATTTTTAAAACAAAAACAACCATTACTAAATTAATTATACTTTTTACCATTATACATAAAACTTTATTATAATTGTATTTTTCTTATATAACTCATTTAATATTTAATTAAATATTAATTATCTAATTTTTCTATCTCTCTATTTCTATTCTTTTTCAGTTAAATAATATTAATTTTTTGTTAATACTTTTCTTTCTTCATTTTAATTTGATCATATGTATTATAATAATAAAATAATCACATTATCTTTACAATAAAATAATGTGAATTTTTTTCTACATATTTTATTATTTGAATTTTTAAAAATGGACATGAATTTATTTATATCTATAACTCATAATAATTTATGATAAGAAATTTAATGTATCAATATATATTATATTGTTAACATACTCTAATTAAACAATATATTTATTTAGTAGATGTTGAATAAAAATAAATAGAATTACAATTACAAAAATTCAATATTTTAAAAAGATTATTAGATTTTATGTTAGAATCTTTTATGTTCCATTAATTCTGCTAATATTGAATTTTATATGCATATTCATTATAAATTTTATCAAAAATTGAAACTCATTTTATTCTCTCAATCAGTCAGTTCCTAATTGAATATCTAATTTGAATAGAATAATCTTTTAAATCTCGATCTACGCATATATGGTATTATTTTAAAATTTTGAAAATTATTTATTTCTTCATAATTAAAATGTTTCCAAATTAAATCCTAACAATCAATATAATCTTTGTTAAAATTTAAATTAATATATTTCGAACGCAAAACAATTTTTATAATTTAAAAAATGTAATATAAACTGTGGATTTTATGTTAATATTTTTGCAGTATTCCCTTAATTTCTCTAAATGTATATACAATGCCTTAAATATAAATTGCTACAAATATGGAAATTGTTTTAAATCTCTCCATCTATTAGGAATATTCTAAATCTTTTAAATATCATTTTACCCATAAAAAATAATTATGATTTTCTAAACAAATTTTCAAAATCTCGATATTAGGCATATATGGTATTATTTTCAAAATTTGAAATTCATTTATTTTACTAATTAAAATGTTTCAAAATAAAATCCTAACAATAAAGGTATTATTTTCTATCAATCAATTAAGAATATTTTAAATCTTTGAAATATTGTTTTATGCATCTAATATAGTATTATTCCGAAATTTTGCTAATCATTTACTACATTTCCTAATCAAATCGTAACAATTAACCTAATCTTTGTCCAATTTTGAATTAATTATTTTTGGATCCAAAAAACGTTTTTTCAAAAGATATAATCTTGAGCCTTAAATCCATAATTCCCTATAAATAGATTGGAATGTTTCGTCTTCAACTTCTCATAGATTTGTTACTTTATGCGTTTTTATCATATATTTTTTCCAGTATTTAGTAATCATAATGACTAATGTTGATTTATGTGTATATGTGTATGTGCAGTTACACAAACGGGAGCGGTGGAACTGATGGTGATGGTGATGGTGCTGTGTTGCTCTGTTCGCAAATTTAAGGTGATTCTTTGTTCTTTGAGTTTCTATATTTTTTTATTTAGTTTATGATGATAACATAGTCATCACATACACACGATGATTCTTTGTTCTTTCAATTATATCCTCTGTTATTTTTTTTTTATTCTTTGTTTTTCCTTTTTTTTCTTTTCATCTAACATTTTTTCTTCATCTACTTTTGTTTTGTTCTTTTTTTGCCGACAGATTCAATAGAAAAAGTGTTAACGTTTTCTCTATGTAGTGTATTGTTACCATGTTTAGAGAGTTACAGTGGTAGTTGCATCCTATGTAGGTTGTTGTACTGTTGTTACCATGACTCTAAAATGTTAAAAGGATGCAAGATTTACATTTTGTTTTAAGGGCATGAGACTCTGGGACACGCTTTGAGTTTTCTATTGTTTTTGTTTTTTTAATGTTTCTATTGTTTAGTACTAAAGCTTAATTCTTACATGTGAGTTTACTTTCTAAATTCTTTTGATATTCCAGTTTAGGTTGACTATCGCGATTAATTTAGGATGAGATCAGATTTTTCAACTATTCAAGTATTAATTATCCTGTTGATACTGAGATTTTAATGTTTTATGAAAAGATTTGAATTTTCTGTGTTGTTTTTAGAATGGATTGAATAGTCTTAGAATCCAACACTTTCATGTTGGTGTAGACTTATAAGACTTTGTGATAAGTGTTGCACATCCAACCATAGCAAACTATCTATTCACCACATTACTTACCAATTTGGGTTGCAGATCTTCCTGGTCTGCTGGAAGGAGCGCATAGAGGCTTCGATTTAGGCCATGAGTTTCTACGGCACACTGAGAGATGTTTAGCACTGGTAAAAACAACCATCTTTAAAATTCAACCTTGATACTTTATTTTTTGTTTTGTCTATGAAGAGCCTCTCTTTTGTGGTGTAAAGATACATGTTGTAGATGGTTCAGCTCTACAACCTGAACTTGAGTTTAAAGCTGTTCGTCTTGAACTCAACTATTCAGTCCTGAGATCGCCGAGAAGCCTTATGTAGTGGCATACAATAAAATGAACTGTAACATTAATGTTTAGGGAAAGTCTTTGTGCCCGCGGGATTGAACCTTTTTGTATGAGCGCAGTACAAAGTTGATCTTATCAAAATAACATTATTTTTTTTTATTTTTTTTTTTTGCAATGTTACAGTTTTCTTTTTTTCTTAATAAATTTTTTCTATTTAATTTAAATTAAAATCAGCTGCCGTCTTGGAACAAAGATCAAAAGAAACACACAAAGTTCCCTTGAAGATAAGATCTAGAGAGTAGAACCAATATGAAAATGAGCTAAAAACTCCATTTTCAAAAATAAAGGATTGCACGAGAGAGAGATGATCTCCTCCAATGAAAAAGATGGATGATGCTTTGCCGATAGGATGCAGTAGCCATTGATGATTAATCCATGTTATTGTCTTTGTTTATTCTAACCATTGATTTCTCTACTTATATTCATTGAGAAAACAAAAATGTCATCCTGGATATTTCAAAATATATACACAAGTTCAATAAAAATATCAATGACAAGCCGAAATTAATTGCTAAACGTAATTCAATCATAAGACATAAAAATTATTTTGTAGAATCCAACACTATTCAATAATAAGTCTCAAACTAAAAACATAACAATAAAATTTAAAATATATTTATCAATCATAAGACATAAAAATTAACACAAATCAAATTAATGATGAAAAAGTCTTTGATTTTATTTACTTAATAATTAAAAACTTAAAAGTAGACAAATCAGCATATAGTCCATTAAACATAAACCACGAAGTCATAATAAAATTAAAATCAATTAAAAGCTTTTATAATATATAAGAAAACTAAATGATAAATATAATAATAAATGTACAATTAAAATTATTAACATTCAGTTTTTAATATTGTAAGTATCAATATTACCATTAGTTGAGTGTTTAACTTTAAAATTAAAAAAGATCACAAAATAGTTTAACCAAATAATTTTATAATTATCCAAATAGGTAATTCATGTATCATGTAGAATTGTTTTCATCCATAATTCTCACTAATTTGGATAAGTTGATTATGAGACATGTAAGAATCTACTTGGAAATGGGTAAATATATAACTAAATAGTTAAAATTTTAGTAACGGGTAATTTTTGTAATTAAAATTAGTACACGAATGGATAATTGCAGATACTTTTAAATTGTAATAAGATTTTATTGAAAATTTGGTATAGTTTCTAGAAAAATTTGGATCTTTTAATTTTTTTTTGAAAAATTTGCTAATATCGAATAATTTTAAGTAAATTTAAAATCATCCAAATAATTTCAATATTTTTATCAAACCTGACTTTAATCCATTGAAAAATAATTTTTTGATCCAAACAGATAAATTTTGTTGCTCTTACCTAAACGGGTTCGGATCATTCAGATCGGACACAAAAAAAGTCAAGGTATCCAATCCACAATGTGTTGTTCTAGACCCAACAATATACACATCTCAATACAATCCGATTCTATAAGTAAAAATATAATCAAATTCAGTTGTATTTAAATTTTAGTTTTAGATGTGTATTTCTCGCGCGATGCGCGGATCAAATCTAGAGAAATAAGTTTTTCTATTAGACCTCATTTTATTGAGTACATATTTTTTCATTGAACCTAATTTAACCATATACACCCATCAATATTTTATATTACCCTTAACCCTATTAAACCAAAAGTTATTGATCAAACTTAACATTACAAATGTCCAAAAAAACATCTTATACACAATTTAAGTCAGCACAAAATAAAAATATTCATAAGATAAATATATAATATAAAAATAACAAAAGTGTAAGTTATACTAAAAAAATAATAACTATTGTTAAAAATTATTTTTCTCGGTTAGAACCTAGTGCAGCATTGTTTAAGAATCACGTGGATGGAAACATGTTTTGACCATACCATGCATTACCCACTAACATTCGTTTTTGGAGAGATATTTCGAGTTTTATAAAGACTGTCTACAATATAGTTTAAAAGGACTTTGATGTTTGATAATGCAGAATAGAATACCCTAATTGAAAAGGACTTTTCTCATGTTGCTAATTAATGCAGAATAGATTACCTTAAATCTCACACGGAATTTGATCAAACGAATCGTCAGCCCTTACTCTGTTCCCACTGTTAGTCTTTAATTACTGGAAGATACTCGCAAATGTTCACAACTAGGCAATTTCTCGTTCATTTAAAAAGTAAACCTCTTGTCCTGTGTATATTTTAGTTAAGAAATGGTTTCACTTTCACATGTAAAATGTATATCTTAATTATTCTACTAGTTGTTGTTTTCTCTTCGGTCACCTTATTCTACTAGTTGTTGTTTACTACATGTAGATACCGTAGACGACTCAAAATTCCCGACCACCAAAAGAAACTTCTCTGCAACAACAGATAACAACCTCACAAAATCCAGAACTGGGTATTAATTTCCACTAGCTGAATCTATATATAGGGATTCCGCATTTTAAAGATCACATCGATGTATACAACCTCATACCATATAACATCCTTAGAAAATATTCACCTTATTTACAGAATTGCGCATTTTTATTGTAAACCGAACTTAACCAAAAGTCAACAGTGCCTAATATAATTTCAGAATCAATATTCTATACGTAGACTTTGTTTATTTTGGGTCTCAAGCGCAATGACTTTGCAGCTATATAGTACACTTGGCGTTAATGTACTATCTTTTTATTTTATTTTTTATTTAATGTACTATCTTGCTTAAGCTTCATCTCTCTATATATTGAAGTGTGTGAGGTGCATCCTCCATACACACCATCTTTTAATTATTCTCCTTTGATCTTAACCTAAATAATTCTCCTTTGATCTTAACCTTATATAATAGTACGATAAAATGGATTCAAGATTCATCGACACCATTCCTTCCTTGAGGTTCCTCTCTTCCATTCATCATTACACACATACACACACAGATATATAGAGTTATTTTTTGTTTGGTGCTAATTTTGATTTGACATAATATATATTATCATCACATAAATATTTATGCATGCTACTGTCCGTATGTACGTATGTATGTAACAATATATGTAAATCATCATGCAGCTATAATGATGATAAGAGTGACGATGAATATGCGTTTGTGAGAGCTCTACGTATGAGTGGTGGAGATGGAGCCTACAGTTACTCCGCCAATTCTCTTCTTCAGGTCCTCCATGTCTTCTTTTCCTTTTACTTATAAAAATATGCTATCAATATCATTTGATGATACAAACTTTTTCAATCATTTCATTATGATTATTTTGTAAAACCTAAAAAAAAAACAGTTAATTGATTTTTATAATCAAAGAATTAAATTAAATTACATCTACTATATAAGAACATCATATTTATATTTGTAAATATGAATTGTAACAAATCCAAATGTACTATGCATGAAGTAGACAAAAGTTTGAATTACTAATCAACAGAAATATATTCCTGGTATTTGATATGAAATACATGTTCTTTCTATGTATATATATGTTGAGATAGTCTTTGATAAATACTCCTAAAGGAGAAACTATGAAAAATAATTTTCCTATATTTTGTTTAATAAAATTCATTCACATCATCTATTCATATGTTTAGTTTGTTTAAAAAAAATAAAATTTTTATTTAGGTAAATATATTGAAAATAGCAGTGATTTTTTAACGAAATTAATCAGAAAATTGAGGATATATGTTTCAATCAAAATAAAATTTACTAATATAACTAAGATATTTACATTGATAATAAAATATTTTTGACTAATCTTGACTAGTAATTAACTCTAGTAGTTAATTTTTTTTAAAAAGTTGAGAAAAAGAGAGATTAATCTTTATTGCTATATAAGTATGATACTAAACATCAAGTAACATGGCTGGGTATTTAACTCTAGCAGTTTAGTATTACGGGCATATGCGTCTGTTTTTTTTTTTTTTTT
>VBRH01000156.1:198372-215249 GCA_014578085.1 Cardamine resedifolia
GCCAGAAGAGCTAATCTGAGTCGTTGCCTCTGTCCACTGGCTCGGACCGACCTCGTACCGACCTCGTACCTTGGTTTGTACCCGAACATAGAATAGAGGCTACGCGCCGGCTCCGCCTCCCCTCCGTCCATTCACGGCCAAGCGACTCCTCCACCGCTTGGGCTTGGGCTTGGCGTGTGAGGTATAAATCCCTAAGTTGCTACTGATCAACGCTTTTCTGTTTTCGGAGGAGCGAGGCGGAGATCAGCCTCTCCTATGTCTACTTGAAGTTATCACTTTTCTTCTTTATCTACTCGATTTCGTCTCTAGCGGCTGCAGAAGTTTCGTCACTACAGAGTCAAGTTCCTCTTTTCAGGCTCTGCGGTGAGTTATCGTTAAACCCTAATTATCGCACCTTGGTGTTTTACTCTCAATTATGGATGCATTTTCTGCTAAATCGTGTCTTTTGGTTTTAATCCCTAGGGTTTATATCACAAAGTTGTGATCTTTTTGCACATTTTGAAACTTGGTTTATGCTTGGATTTTCCCTGATTCCTGGGAAATCTTATTCTGCTCTGTGATCTTAGGTTTTTCGGAACTGAATGTGATGAGTTGGGGTTGATACTGATTCATAGTTTATCAGATACTTGAAAGTTCAATTCTTTAGCTTCATTGGAGCTTCATATTTATGTCAATAGTGTTAGATTTAGTTTTTTCCACCTTTTATGGATTTTTCATTGTTTATTGAAAGGTCAACAAGCTATTAGGTACACAAAATGGTTGGGCTGGAAGATACGACTGAGAGAGAGAGGTCACCAGTCGTAGAGAATGGTTTCTCCAATGGTTCTCGGTCATCTCCTAGCACAGATGTTTTGTCTCCATCACAAAAGGCTATTCAAGGGAACGATACACTATCGTATGCCAATATTCTTCGGGCAAGAAACAAGGTTGCTGATGCGCTTGCTCTCTATGAGACTATGCTGGAGAAAGATTGCAAGAATGTTGAAGCTCACATTGGAAAAGGGATATGCTTGCAGACGCAAAACAAAGGGAATCTAGCTTTCGAGTGTTTTTCTGAAGCAATCAGGTTGGATCCGCATAATGCTTGTGCCCTCATGCACTGTGGTATGCTTCATAAAGAAGAAGGGCGTCTGGTGGAAGCTGCTGAGGTGTGACATTCCTTACTCTCTGTCTGTGATGATTTAGTTAAACTGTAAAATTTGTTAGCTCGATGATATGCATGAGATTGCATTTTATAAATAGACAAGTGGGCCAGTTTCTAACTTACAATCGCCATAATTTTCACAGTCCTACCAGAAGGCACTGATGGCAGACGCATCATACAAGCCGGCAGCAGAGTGTTTAGCCATTGTTTTGACTGACCTTGGAACTAGCCTGAAGCTGGCTGGGAATACTCAGGAAGGAATTCAAAAGTATTATGAAGCCCTTAAAATTGATCCGCACTATGCTGTAATATTTCTGACCCTCTACTTTTTCATTTTGTTTAGTTTGGTTTGCTCTGGTACCATTTAACTGTTCCTCTAATTGCTGACGCTAAAATTTCGTTATGCAGCCTGCATATTACAACTTGGGTGTTGTGTACTCCGAAATGATGCAATATGACAGTGCCTTAGGCTGCTACGAGAAGGCTGCTCTTGAGAGACCTATGTATGCTGAAGCATATTGTAACATGGGTGTCATCTATAAGAACCGTGGGGACCTGGAGATGGCAATCACTTGTTATGAGAGGTAGCATATCGGTTAATTTATTGCTAAGTTTTGATTGGTATCTTGCTGCTTTGTTGAACTGTACAAGTGTGACACTGATTTTTTTTCTTCTTCGGCCATAGATGTCTAGCTGTATCTCCAAACTTTGAGATTGCAAAGAATAATATGGCCATAGCTCTGACAGATTTAGGAACAAAGGTAATAATCCTTAAACTTTTTTCACAATTTCAGTAACACTAGTATAACTTTTCGTAAGGGGTGCCTTCTGGAAGATTCTTTATGAACTTAGTTCTGTTTAGCTGGTCTTTGTGCTGTATGTGTTTTTGCTTATGTCGTGGCATTGGCATTGGAATGTGTTTCTGTTCTTTACCAATGAAGATTTCCGTCATAGATTTTTTTAGTTCACGGTTTCTTAATCCTTCTTTTTCCATTGGGGAGTAGCTGTGAGTTCATCTGAGTTGACTATGATATTTCAGGTTAAACTTGAAGGCGATGTGAGCCAAGGAGTGGCATATTACAAAAAGGCTCTCTATTATAACTGGCATTATGCAGATGCTATGTATAACCTTGGGGTGGCTTATGGTGAAATGCTGAAGTTTGACATGGTATATAATTTGTGATTTTTTAATTTCTATAAGTCAGTAATTGTGTGTTTGTTTCTGCGTTTTTATCCTTTCTTCACCTCAGTACTTGCATTGTATAGTTATCTTTAAGTTTGTCTACTTATGTTTGTATCATTCTCTCCATGTTCTCATAACTATATAAAACTGTATGTAAATTCCTAATTATTAGAATGAGAAATGTAGAGCCAAAGAATTTAATACATATGTGGCCATGATTGCGTTCTCTATGTGCAGGCCATTGTTTTCTATGAGCTTGCTTTCCACTTCAATCCACATTGTGCAGAGGCTTGCAACAATTTGGGAGTACTTTACAAAGACCGTGACAACCTTGAGAAAGCTGTGGAGTGTTATCAGGTATTATTTTTGCTGATATTTGCAGCGTTTCATGAGAATTTGATTGTGTTTGGTGGCTTATAATATCTCCTAACGTATGTAGATGGCTCTATCAATCAAACCAAATTTCGCACAGTCACTTAATAACCTTGGTGTCGTCTACACAGTCCAGGTTTGATATAGATCAAGATCGGCTCACCTTTTTCTTAATTGAATCTCTAGAGCCCAATATAATACCAATTCCTCTGATATTACAGGGAAAAATGGATGCTGCTGCCAGCATGATCGAGAAGGCCATCCTTGCAAATCCCACATATGCAGAAGCTTTTAACAACTTAGGTTTGATTTCTTCTCCTGGTCCTTTGATTTTTTTTATGTGAGATCACTGCTTGGAAATTATATTTCTGAGTTTTAAATTTTATGTTTTTTCCTTTTTTTTTTCCACCTTCCTGGTGCTAAGTATCTTTTAGTTTCTGTTATAACCAGTTTCATGGTGCGATTCAAATGTAGGTGTTCTTTACAGGGATGCTGGAAATATAACTATGGCTATTGATGCTTATGAGGAATGCCTTAAGATAGATCCAGATTCGCGCAATGCTGGCCAGGTATATATGCCCTTGGTACCTGTACTTTAACATGCTCTTCTTGATATAAGGTTGAAAGATATATGTGTTTGAAACCTTCCTGTCTTTTATGTAGAACCGATTGCTTGCCATGAACTACATAAACGAAGGACTCGATGACAAACTATTTGAGGCTCACAGGTTTGCACATATATTGTTAACTTGGATTTGTGTTCTTGCTACTTCCATGTGATTAACAGTGAAACTGTTGTGAACACAGAGACTGGGGTTGGCGCTTCACAAGATTACATCCACAGTACACTTCATGGGACAATGTGAAAGATCCAGAGCGACCCATCACTATTGGATACATCTCACCAGATTTCTTCACTCATTCAGTATCTTATTTCATTGAAGCGCCCCTCACGCATCATGATTATACAAAGTACAAAGTAGTGGTTTATTCAGCGGTAGTTAAGGTATGATTTTTCCTGAAAAACCTTCTCCTTATATAAATACTTTTTTTTGCCAAAGCAATTCATTTCCTTGGTTCTCATGGCATTTTCCTCTCTCTGAGCAACCCTTGCTTTCTCTTGGCTTTACAGGCAGATGCGAAGACTTACAGGTTTAGGGATAAAGTGTTGAAGAAAGGTGGAGTCTGGAAGGATATATACGGGATAGATGAGAAAAAGATAGCAAGCATCGTCCGCGAAGACAAAATTGACATTTTGGTAGAACTCACTGGTCATACAGCAAACAACAAGTTGGGAACAATGGCCTGCAGACCAGCACCTGTTCAGGTGAGACGATAAAAAAGAACTATCTCATGTTGTTTGGGATTTTCTTTTCACGTTCAATTTCAAATTACTAAATTTGGTTGTAATATCAGGTTACTTGGATCGGCTATCCAAATACTACAGGTTTGCCTACCGTGGATTACAGAATTACGGATTCATTGGCTGATCCACCAGACACCAAGCAGAAGTACGTACTGGTTCATAACAGGATGTTTTTCTTGTTTCAGAGTGATGCAAATAGAGTACTTAGTATTTTTTTTTTTTGTGTGATTGCAGACAAGTTGAGGAGCTAGTTAGGCTTCCGGAATGTTTTCTTTGTTATACACCTTCCACAGAGGCTGGTCCTGTTTGTCCAACACCAGCGCTTTCCAATGGCTTTGTGACATTTGGTAGTTTCAACAATCTCGCAAAGGTTAGATACTTCTTCTTGGATCATACCTACACACCAGCCTTGTCTCTTTTAACCTTTTAAAAGGGTTTATATCTCTGTATTTCTGCAATCACAGATCACTCCTAAGGTGCTGCAAGTGTGGGCTAGGATACTGTGTGCAGTTCCCAATTCCCGTCTAGTGGTAAAATGCAAACCTTTCTGCTGCGATAACATTAGGCAGAGGTTTCTCACGACGCTGGAGCAGCTTGGGTTAGAATCAAAGCGTGTTGATCTCTTGCCGTTGATTCTTTTCAACCACGACCATATGCAAGCTTATTCATTAATGGATATCAGGTATGATTTGACACATTTTGCTCTGAAATACGCTGTGGCTAAACAGATTCACATGTTCAGTTTACATTTCATGCAGTTTGGATACATTCCCTTATGCTGGAACTACCACTACCTGTGAATCACTCTACATGGGAGTTCCATGTGTTACAATGGCTGGCTCAGTACATGCTCATAATGTTGGTGTCAGTCTTCTCAGTAAAGTTGGTAAGTTCTTAGTAAAGTTTGGTTTCTTGCCAAAATTGATTATTACTCGGGACATCTTTTAGCTTATTCAACCATTTCTTGATTCAGGACTAGGACACCTGGTTGCCAAAAACGAGGATGAGTATGTTCAGATATCTGTTGATCTAGCATCTGATGTCACAGCTCTTTCTAAATTGAGAATGAGTCTCCGGGATCTAATGGCTGGATCTCCTGTTTGCAACGGTCCTTCCTTTGCTGTTGCTCTTGAATCCGCATACCGTAATATGTGGAAAAAGTATTGCAAAGGTGAAGTACCATCCTTAAGGCGAATGGAAATGCTGCAAAAAGAGGTCCAAGAAGATCCCTTAATCTCAAAAGACTTGGGATCAGCAAGACTCAACGTTACTGGAGAAGCCACTCCTTCTCTCAAGGCCAATGGTTCTGCTCCTGTACCTTCCTCTTTACCAACCCAATCCTTGCAGCTCTCACATAGAATGGACTCCACTAGTTGAAGACAAAAACAGGAAAACCAAAGATACCCTGTGAATCAAGCTGCTGCGAAATGTATGAATATTAAGAAAGGTCAATCAATGTCTTTGCAGATTCTGGACCTGTATCTGAAAAGATGTGAAAGAAAGAGTCCATGAGCTCTTCCTGCTTTTTACTCCCAAAGACTAGGAACTAGACTTTAGATTACTGCTTGTGTGGTAAAAAGAATAGTAAAACAACCGTCTTTTTTTTTTTTTGTTCTGTCGCTTTACATTCTTAGTTTAGCTTTATATGATTCTTGGGAAGTCATTAGGTGGAAGTGGATTTGGAGCTTTTCTTCTCATTTTGAGAGATCATGTTGTGTAACAATTAGGGTTCAAGGCTTTTTAGGCTGCTTGTTTTCATGTGTTAGATAACGAATCATATGATAGTAAATATTGTTATAGCCAAAGCTTTCCACTGCTTTTAACTATTTCATTTAGCAATTTTAAAAATCCTACTTCAACTTAATTCCATAAAACTCAGATCAAAGTTAGCATATTCCCTCTAGGTTGGGGAAAGGAGAAAATGTGAAAGACCCAATGAATGAAAACTCTAATAGATAGTTATATCTAGAGACACTTGGCTTGTATTATTGTAAACTTATGTTGCCAACTCCATATGATACCTCTTTAATTAAATAGTGTGGAGAGAGTAAAAAGCAAGCAACTACTCTTCGTTTCCCACTCCTTCTGCTCCATTGATTCCACCAAAACCCTAAAGACCCTATAAAAAAAAACACAAATCCCTCACCCCTTCACTCTCATTATTCAACACCAAAGCATCAAACTTCCTCTGGTCACTTTCAAAGCAAGACAAAAGATTAAGTCTCAAAAAAACTATTTAAGAGATATGAAGAACGAATCCACCACCATTGATGTCCCTGCAGAATCCAGCTCAGCCATGAAAGGCAAAGCTCCTCTTATCGGTGTGGCTAGAGGCCACACCACTACTGGCTCAGGTGGATACAAGAGAGGTCTCTCCATCTTCGACTTCCTTCTCCGGTTAGCCGCCATTGTTGCAGCTTTAGCCGCTGCTGCAACAATGGGAACAAGCGACGAGACTCTTCCATTTTTCACACAGTTCTTACAGTTCGAAGCTAGCTACGACGATCTACCAACATTCCAGTACGACTTATAGATGTCTGATCAATCAAAACAGATTCTTATGTTTTTCTTGTGCAGCAAGTGACCTAACTAGGTCATATTTTGTTCAGGTTCTTTGTGATTGCCATGGCCATAGTTGCGGGATATCTCGTCCTATCTCTTCCTTTCTCCGTCATCACCATTGTTCGCCCTCTTGCCACCGCACCAAGACTCCTCTTGCTCGTTCTAGACACTGTATATGCTCAAAACTCTTCAACTTTAAATGTTATGTTGCAACTTTTTAAAACTATTTCTAGACTACCAAATTTTAACACATATGATTTAGACAATTTCTAGTAGGATTTTTTTTTTAAAATTCTATTTTTGTATTCAGTAAAATAATAAGAATTGTGTTGGGGACAGGCGGCTCTGGCGTTGAACACGGCGGCTGCTTCATCGGCGGCAGCGATATCGTATCTAGCACACAATGGAAACCAGAACACGAACTGGCTCTCCATTTGCCAACAGTTTGGAGACTTCTGTCAGAAATCCAGCGGAGCTGTTGTCTCCGCCTTTGTCTCCGTTGTTTTCTTCACCATCCTCATCGTCCTCTCCGGTGTCGCTCTCAAAAGGCCTTAATCATACCCCTATATGCATGTGTTAATCATTATTCTAAAAATTAATATCATTTTGTGTAATTAGTCGCTCCCTGCGTTGTGTTGTGTCCATCCTTTTTTAAAGTAAAATGAAAGTGTGATTATTTGTGAAAAAACCGAAATGATTTTCTCAAATTTCCGCTTCTTTAATCGTATTATTTAGAATATATTAGTTTGTCTCTTACATTTGTTTGCCTGTAGCCGCCGCGGCGTCGCCTAAGTATTTTCTTTTATATTTACCGAAATGCTGGGAACGATAGTGCTGCGGTAGTAGCAGAGAAATACCTTACGTGGCGTTATATGATTGGACCTTCACGGAGTCTCATTGCTGTGAGTTTCATCTCGTCCTTTTTGGTCTAATAAAGGGATAAACGAGTGTTCCTAGTGCCACGTCACCTTTTTTTTCTTCCTCTTCTTCGTCTTCTTCACTGCTGATTCATTTCCTCGTCAATCTTCTCCACTTTTCTCACCAAACCAAAATCGTGAAAATTAATTTCCCGCTTTATGTGAATGGCAGTTAGACTACATCGACCTGGTCTTCTATCGTCAAGGTAAAGCAAACTCAACAGTTTCGTTTTCACCTTAGATTAGTTCCCTTCAATTTTCTGATCCTTAAAAATTTAGTGGATATAATTTGGGTTTTCTCATCGACCATCTTCAATCTGGGATTGTTACTGAAGATGATTATGTAGGACTTTGAACAATTAGCTTAATTTATCTATATGCTATCTGGCCGAATTGTTTCAGGATTTTAAGTTGATTGTGATATTTTTCGATTCGATTGTCCTTGAAAATGTGTTGTTAGTTCAGTTTTTGTTTCCATTAGAGTAGGGGATGCTTAGTTTAAGCAAAAGCCATAAAGAGAAACTGAAATGAATGATGTAACTTTATTTCTTCTGCAAAACTTAATGAGGTCTTCTATGGAATCTATTTAGACCATTCTTTTGATTTTAGTGGCTGCTTTATCATTAATCTCGTTTCTGTAGCTCTTCAAACCCATGTCTTCCAAGGATGTCCATTGTAACTTTCATATCCTGCAAAAAGGCGGTACACTTGGAATACTTATCAAATTGCTGGAGCAATCCTAGGAGTCAATTGTTTGTGAGATATGGTTTTCTGGAAAGGAGCAAAAGCCGTCTTAATAGGCAACAGTTTAACAAGAAGAAATCACGGAGGCTGGTCCTCGCATCTGTTGATGATGGAGTAGCTATTAATGGAAGTTCCCAGCCAAGATCTAGCAATAATTTTAGGGAGTTGAGGACCAATTTCACCGGACCAACGCAAGACGATAACAACTGTAATGGACTCATCCAGTCTTTGCACGATGCTGCCAGAACTATTGAATTGGCAGTTTTAGAGAAGATTACTCCGTCCAGATTTTCATGGTTTCCTGCAACCTGGCTGGGTGCTGATCGAAATGCATGGGTGAAGACTCTTTCATATCAGGTCCGTATGTGCCTTTTAGTTGCTCTGTCTCATTTTACTACTAATCCATGGTGGTTTTTACATTAGTTTGAATCCTATTTTCACTTGCAAACCAAGTGTTCTTGTCAATGTTTTGTCTCCAATATTCTCTATTCAACTTACATATTCATGATTCACAGGCTTCTCTGTACTCCTTACTACAAGCAGTAAATGATATTTCATCTAGAGGAAATTACAGAGACGAGGATATTAATGTTTTTATCCAAAGGAGGTACCGCACGAGTTACTTATTCAATACAATTTGTCAATACGCTTTTGCTTCCTTGTCAAAAGATTAGATTTTCTATACTTAATCTGGTAGATAGTTATCTGAAATAGTTAAGCTATCAATGCATCGGCTAAATTGGCTTTCTGAGTCATGCCATATTTCTCTTCCAGCTAAGCTTTTTCTTATGAATCTCTGCATGGCTAAGTCAACCGGTGAACACAAACTTTCTAGCCTTTGCAAAGATTGTGTGAGATTCCAGTAGTGTTGCTTTGTGGTATATATTTCCTGGGTATTCTTCTGAGGATTCTTCTTTAATCAATGTTGGAAATCTTTCTGGAACTGTTCGTTGCTATGTAACACTTAACATTTGATTTTTTTTCCTTGCTTATGCGATTTTTTTGACATTATACAGCTTATCACGCCAAGTTTCTCCCCTTGAAAATATGATGCGAGATAATCTATCCTCCAAACATCCTAAAACCTATGAATGGTTTTGGTCCGAGCAAGTTCCTTCTGTAGTGACATCTTTTGTGAATTATATTGAAGGGGACCAACGATTTGTTGCAGCCACTTCTACGTATGTTTTCTCTTTCAAATCTCCTTCTTTTTGGTTTAACACCTCCAAATCTCACCTAATTAGTAAATACTGTGAAATATTAGTTTGACTGTGAGGTTTTGATGAAGAAACGATGCTTTATGGTTCATTCCAGCTATGCAAAAGGAAAGTCCACAGCTGCAAGTAATGAAATTGAGGTGTCACTTCTCATGCTTGTGCTCAATTGCATTGCAGCAATCACGAAAGTTGGCCTGGCAAAATTTTCCTGCCCACCCTTCTTCTCTACTGTTCCAGATACAACTGGAAGATTGATGGAAAAAGTTGTAGACTTCATTCCACTCCCTCAAGCGTATCATTCAATCAAAAGCATTGGCCTACAAAGAGAATTTCTTACTCATTTTGGTCCTCGCGCAGCAGTGTGCAGAGTAAATGGTGACATTGCTACAGATGAAGTTGTTTTCTGGGTTGATCTTATACAGAAACAACTGCAGCAGGCCATAGATCGGGAGAAAATATGGTCAAAATTAACAACATCCGAAAGTATAGAGGTAAGGATTAGAAGCGTACAGAGGACACATCTAAGCAGCTTTTAGGCTTCTGTGCAGTGGTCGTAGGAGTTTTTTCTACATATTTCTTTATTTATTCTTTTTTCTTACAAAAAAATTCAGTTGCTATATTTATATATTCCGTTATTCGTGTAGAAGAAACGGAATAGTAAAAATAAACGTTTCTGTTTCAACGAATCGGGAAAAAGACTATATTAAGATAAAGCCAGTGCTGAAAAGGGTTTTAAATATGAAGGGCATAATAGCTTGTCTGGATTACTGGGTAAGTGTAAACATGAGAAAGTGGCACAAACAGTTTATAAATTTAAGGGAAACCTAAAGGATCTAGATAAAATGATGCTTGTAGAAACAAAAAGTATATTAAGAGATTTCAGTTTACAGAGTTCTTTTTGGTAAAAAGACAATGATTCCAAGTTTGTCTCGATATTAATAGGCTATAAGATGTATGGCAGTATGCTTGTATATAAATCTTCTCAAGTAATTGGCACCTGTTGGTGCCTTGCAGGTTTTGGAGAGAGATTTAGCCATTTTTGGATTCTTCATTGCTTTAGGCAGGAGCACACAGTCCATTTTAGCTGCAAATGGTTTTGATTCTCTGGAGAATCCTTTGGAAGACCTTGTTAGGTAATTGTCACTGTTTCACCCTATTTCCATTCCCATAAACTTTTGTAAGTTTGTGTTTGCTTATCACACTCTTGACCTATACTCGTGAACATCTTTAATTTAGGCACCTTATTGGGGGCAGCGTCCTATACTATCCTCAACTTTCATCCATCAGTTCATACCAACTGTATGTAGAGGTAGACGTTAATCAAATCATCGGTGGAAAATTCCTAAGGACCATTTTGATGTCTTATCATGGAAATTTATTGTGTAGGTTGTTTGCGAAGAACTAGAATGGCTTCCTTTCTATCCAAACAATACTGGCTCACATCCCCCAAAGCAATCACGTGGGCATAGGAGCAAACCAGAAGGGCCACCTAATTATGAAGTTATTCCCCAACTGTTGGATGTTTGCTCTTATTGGCTACAGAGCTTTATTAAATATAGTAAATGGCCAGAGAATCCTTCTAATGTCAAGGCAGCAAAATTCTTATCTAAGGGGTATGTGACATAGTGTCTACTCAATAATTGGGTAATAAACAAATTAATTAGTTAACGTACTGGCTATCTTTCTTAATGTTCAGGCACAAGAGTTTGATTCGATGTAAGGAAGAACTGGGGATATTAAAGTAAGATATCGGAAACCCCCTCTTTCTGATTTATACATTCTAGCCTGCATTTGGAAATTACTAATGCTTGAAAGTGCATAATAGTAGTACCTGTGAGAAATATACTTCAAGCGAAATTCAAAGCATGTGTCTTGGATATTTACAATTCTATCATAGTTACAATAAATTGTTTGGAAAGCATCCTTGACAGTCATCTCCATGAACTTTTGCATTTGCCACATTCATTATTCTGGGGCCTGCCTGCATCAGTTACTATCAATTCAGCATTCAGTCTCCATTTGGATAACATGTGATGCAGGATGAAAGTAACAAAAACCAGTGTTTTGACAGGAATGTGTCATTAATTGATAGAGAGTCGAACACATTTGACAAGGTTGGTCTTCTATGAATTGTTTTATTGGGAAGGACCGCTGTACTTGTACACTACTTGGATCCAATTCCTGTCAGAGTATTCATATTGAATACAATTAATGTACTAACAGTACATAGTCCCCAGGCCCTAGAAAGTGTAGATGAAGCCCTCGTGAGACTAGAAAGCCTGCTTCAGGAGTTGTATGTATCAAACTCATCGTCTGGAAAGGAACAAATAAAAGCGGCTTGCTCTGACTTAGAGAAAATACGGAAGCTTAAGAAAGAGGCTGAATTTCTGGAGGCAACTTTCAGAGCCAAAGCAGCTTCCTTGCAACAGGTTTTTATTTTCCGTTGTCACTTTTTTGTTCTGATCCTACCAGGATTTGAGTTTGATATATCTGAATGCTAGATGGACCAAAGCAAACCAATTGTACCCCTTGGCATCAATCTCACTATAGGATGAGAAACATAGAATTGCAAAATGCATGTTGTGTTCTTAAATTTGTGTGGAAGATTAAAACCTCATATGGTTAACTCAGGGAGGTGACAAAAATGAATCTCGGGAATCCTACGAGGTACAAAAAAGGTATTTTAAAGGAAAAGACACAAAGAATGCAATTAGTTCAGAAGATCAAGGCAAAAGGTATGCCACATATTGTTTAGTATTATTCCTCTTCACGTCTACCTTGTTAGTTTGAACTGTATAAGCGTGACCTCTCTTTTGTTCTACTCTGGTCACAATAACGTATAACATATTTGTTGTTTTCCTCTGCATTAGTATGAGTCGTGGATTTTGGGGATTCTTTGTACGGCCTCCAAGGAGAAAGCCTGATCCTGAGTTTTCGGTAAGCCCCATTTTGTGATCTTATCTCAAGTATTCTGGTAACGGGCTCTGAATATGTAGTATCTGAAATCTTATGATGACCCTTCTGCGTAGTAGTCTGTGTCTGTTCAGTCAGTTACATATATATACTACTATTTCATTTTCGTTCAATAAGAAGATGATGCATTTAAAGTCCAGCCATATCCTGTCTAGCACGGATAAAAGTTTTAGGAGTTCTATTAGCATATGCAGGGAGATGAATATATTGGGAAATCCAGTGGAAACCTACTTAGCATGGACTCGGAATCAAATGAGATCAGTCGATTCGAAATTTTAAGGAATGAGCTGATAGATCTGGAACAGCGGGTCAAAAGAAGCACAGATCAGTCAGTAGATGAAGAGGTTAGTAACAGCTGCAAGATTATTTAACTGTAAATTGCTAGTTTCAATAATGCACCCATTTACCAAACAGTGAGTTTCAGTTGGATTAAATGATGGTTATAATAGGAATATAGAAATCCTCATGTAAACCATCATTTTAGAAACTTTAAGTCAAACCCTGGATGATGAATAATCCCATACTAGCCTAATCGTACGCTGCTCTCAGCTCTGTTCTTGTCATGATTAAACTTCTCAATATTGTAGAAGATGACCAATCAACTCCTTTTTATTATTCCAAAATGTTGGATCTTGCGTTTATTGTGTCACCAGTGCAAGCTTCCAAGTGTTTGTTCATATTTTATAGGCAAGAATCTCTGAGGATCTTCCTCAATCAAGCATTAGAACGCAAAGTGTTCAGTTGGTTCAGACTCCAAAAATGGAAAACATAATCGAGAAAACGCTTCAAAAGCTAAGAGAAGCCACCACGGTATCAATATTTCCTCTCAAGACTAAAGCTATATGGCATGTTTCTGTGTTCATTGCGTCATTGTCTTTTCCTCTGTCAGCTTTGGAACTTTTTTTATTTACAGGTCGTGTTGCAAGGCACTCAGCTTCTTGCAATTGACTCAGCAGCTGCTATGGAGCTAGTTCGGAGGTCTCTGATTGGTGATGAACTTACAGAAAAAGAAAAGAAAGCTCTGCGCAGAACCATGACTGACTTGGCATCAGTGATTCCCATCGGTGTTCTAATGCTTCTTCCTGTAAGTGAAAAATAACCTTACAGAGAAGTTTATGTTCACTCTTGTGTTATTCTGATCATGTTATACACTTTGTCTGAATTACTCCAAGCTACATCTTTAATTAGTACAAACTTGTGGCGCTAACCTCTGCACTGTTTAACATTTCTCATTCACAGCTGCATTTTCTAGTCTATGGAACTAATATAATGAGTAAGCTATTCTGAACAGGTTACAGCGGTTGGTCATGCAGCCATGCTGGCTGGAATTCAGAGATATGTGCCAGGCCTGGTACGCACGCCTTCTCTGTATATAGATCGATCAGAATTCAAAACCTTATCTTTGAATCAGGCTTGATAATATCCTTCATTCAGATTCCTTCCACATACGGGTCCGAAAGGTTGAACCTATTGAGACAGCTTGAGAAAGTCAAGGAACTGCAAACAAATGAAATTGAGACCGAAGAAGGCGTTGAGGAAATAGCATTATGACTATAGAAAGAAGCGATATATACTTGTTCCTCTTTTCATTTTGCTCGGTAATTCATCGCCAATAGTTGCGCATAGAGAATCTCATTCCATGTGTCAGGTACACCGGGTAAGCACCAGTGACTGCAGTCTTGAGGAGCATCTTCAGGAGTTCCAGGTTCTCGATACCGCGAAGGATGAGCATCTTTTCTAAACTCGGTCAGATATGTAATGTTCAGAAACTTAACCTTACTATGTTCATATCTCATTTCTTGGATTACTTGAGAGATATAATTGTTGTGGATAGGGTCAGATTCCATTTTATTGATATCAGTCTCTGGCTCTGTCTCTGCATCACACAAACCACCCAAGTTCCATGTCCCATTCCTGCAACACCCAAAAAGCTCAAAACCTGGTCAAAATTCTAGAGACTTTCGTGAGATTTTTCTTCTTTAATTGTTCTGAAACAGACCTGTAGTGTACAGGAGAAAAGCTTCTGAAGAAGACATAACTATTCTCAGAATCTAGTTTATCTAAAACCCATGACTTCCATGTCTTTAAAGACTTCCCAAATCCCTCCATTACTCCCATATTCTTGTTCAACTTTCCTCCCTCCTGAAAATAGCAATCCCTGCAACAACAACAAAAACCCTGTAATCAACCACAGTTGTTGCCTTGTTTCCAGAATGTTGAATTCGACATGAAGATTTTACGCGTTAAAAGTTTTGTCTTCGTTCCACCAATGTCCTGTATTGAAGACCAGAACATCAGACCCGACCCAATTTTTTGACTGCCAGTTAAACTCATCGACTCTAACCGTCATTTTGATATCTACCGGTGAGTTCTCAGGTGGCCGACCAACCACAACCAGAAACGGGGTTCTATGATATTCGACGGTTAGGTTATGTTCCGGAAATCGCATTGAAAGGAAGCCCTTATGCTTGCTTATAGGGTTCCCATTGACTTCATATATCTCAGATTTATTAGACACTGCTTGTGAAAGCATACACAGAAGCGATTCCCATTGGTTTCTTCCGATGGAATCTCCGACGAACACTATCCTCCCGTTCCGACTCCTCTCCAGAATATCACTTGCGTTAAATCTATATTCGTTTTCACACCATGATAACAAAGTCACAATATATAGTTTTAACAAATTAAAGTAAAAATTTTGAATTTGATTGGCGCAAGATTCTTGACTAAAAGGTTTAAAGTTTCAACCTTTAAGCTACGGAAGCAATTCAAAATTAAAGTGGGCAAAACTTTAAATACTTTTTTTTTTATAAAACATGGTTTGTGGAAGCATTGGTATTATTGACTCTAAACTCTAATGGATCAATGAAAATGTTTGTAAGTTGTAACCCTAAACACTAGATGTTTGTTTACAATACCTTAAGGTCCAAGCAAAATTACAGAAGAATTAGTTACGTACCGTGGAAGATCGCAGCCATGCGGTTGCCATCGCCATTGCAGAAAACCAGAATCTTTTCTTCCATTGTTTAGACAACGAAAACCAGGATCCAGAAACCGACACTCTTCTCCATAAAAGGTTTCGTCCACACCACGGCGTCGACGAACCCATCTTCCGTATGAATAGTCGCATACGTCGTCGTTTCCTCGTTCCTTCGATAGGGTTCGTGATGAAGATAAGATTCCAAAACAGAGATGAGGCTCGAAGCCGGCAAGATCGACCACAATGACAGAGAATATTAGGAAGCTGATGAGAAGAGAGATTCCGACAAATATAGGTTTCTTGATCTTCAAGGCTAAGAAGAAAGAAGACGATGATAGAGAGAAAAGCTGCTTCTGAGAATTCGATTCTTGATGATGATGAATATGATCCATGCTGCATAAGATGCAATCTCTCTCTCTCTCTAAAGAAAAGACGTGAAAATGTGACTATGCGATCTTCTTTAGCGAGAGAAAAGTATTAATAAATATGTTTCTATAGGCAATAAATTCATAATTATTTATTAATAGATCCATCATCAATTCATCCATGTGACAGACAAAAATATTAATAGTTTCATCCCACGTAATAAAAGAAATGGCCTCCTTAGTCCTTAGATCGAGACGAATGTCAATATCCAAAGATATTATAACTATACTCTTTTCATCTGAAAAAAAAACAAGTAAAACAGAGAAAGAAAAAAAAGCCATCTCTATACATCAATTTGATGATTTTTGTCAAACTGAAATTTGTGATCTAATATGCATGAAAGATCATTTTTTGGATTTTTCTATGTTTAGTTAAAAGATCTTCGCTATGTACTGTAGTTTAGCACCTTCGCTATAAGTTTGCAATTATATTTAGCAATAAAATAAAGCTAGTGTAAAAGTTCTTTATACATTATTCTAATGATTTTCATCTAATAATTAACGCGGGTAGGCCGTTGGGTAACTTTACTGTTTTTTTCTAAATAATAAAATACGAAAAACATCTTAATTTTTATTTAAATTTTATAGTGATGAAAGATGTTTTCAATTACTTAAACACCTCCATAACTTAAATTAATTACTTTGTTAACAATTACATTTTTTTTTAACACCCAAACAAAATATTATTATTTAATTAATAAACAAAATAAAAAATTATAAATAAAAAATATTACATCCGGGCCGCTAGCACGGATTATTAATCTAATAGTTATTATATAGTAATGAAAAGTTTTTTTTTCCTTTTTTTAACCTGTGATGGAAGGAGATTTTATTTGAATTTGTCATCCAACCATGTTTATAAGGAAGGAATAATAAGTAATAACCGAACTTTTCTGGATATGGTCGACTATCCATACCTCACAAGTTGCACATGCTAATTTGCTTTACAATTGCAATATACAGTATATATATATATATATATATATATATATTA
>VBRH01000156.1:266309-286212 GCA_014578085.1 Cardamine resedifolia
TTCTATAAATTAATAATATTGAGACAAATGTATTTTACGATATTTTATTAATTTATAGTGTTTATTAATTAATAGAAATAATATTTAGATCAAAATTTTAATTTGAGATCAGAAAAAATTATTAATTTAGTGAGATATTAATTTATCGAATATTAATTTATAAAAATTTTAATATATATATCTTAACCTTTGTTAAGTGGAAGTATCAAAATAAATCCTTATAAGCGATTTTGTGATATGAACTTAGAGAGATATTCTAGCATCTTCATAAGTATTGTAGTATTCTCGAACTTTCCAAGCTATAGAGAGAAGATATGAATATGAAAATGATGTACGATATCTGTCTCGTGCACTTGCCTAACCTCCTCATCATCCATATTCCATTTCATCTATTTATTTCCTTTTTGTTAATCATTTTTCTACTGGAAGAGGTTGCCAAATCCGATTAGGAAATTATAAGTAGAAATTGTTGGAATCAAGCTATCATATCTACAGATTATCTTGTTTCTATTTTTCTATTATGATATTGATATGTATAACATATATATATATATATATATACACGTATACTGAGATTGCGTAAGTGAAGTGGAAAATGACTTTTGATTAAACCACTAAGAATTAAAATGTATAAAATTTGGATGCAGGCAAGATGAAAAACTGAACCATTTTCTGTCCACATATTAGTAATGTAATCGAGTAAAATACCTAATTTGAAACCTGGTTAACATTAGTTAACTATATCGGTTTTGGTTTGCTTGCTCCTACTCTTGTCTTCTAACCGGACCCATGCAAGTTGTCAACAGGTAGCTCGAAATAGAAGAGATTACTTGAGGTGAAAGGAAATCAGTCACTACGAAAAACATCAATTTTTTTTCTATATAACGGTTTTCGATTAAATTAAAAAAAATATATTATCTAATAAAATAGATTTTCTTTGATGTGGAGCTCTAAAATGCTGCCAGCAAAACACAATTTCTCCTTTTTAACCACTATTAAATTAAGTATCAAATTAAACTATTATTCTCGTACATTTTCTTCATTCTAACAATTAAATTAAAATATTTATATATATATATATAATCCAATGAATATCTTCTCATTTATAAATTTTTTCCACCACATTTTCAAACAATCATATAACGTTTTCAAAAAAATAAAAATAAAACAATCATGCCAGGAAACTAACATCTTTTCAATTTATTTGTTTTAGATTATTTTTTTTATAACCAAAAAAATCTTATACAAAATAAGACTAAATATTACTTTAAAAAATGCTACCAATTTAATATGATTACACATTTTTAGAAACAAAAAACTGTAACATAAACCAAACTAACATAGAAACACAACAAATCTAATAGAAAAAAAACTTATTGCTATAAAAATAAAACCACAAAATCTCAAGCTCAGTCTTCACAAAATAGTTAATGCAAAATTTTTAAATAAAAAATGCTTCAAAAATCAAACCACATAATTTCTACTAAAATTTTTAAAATATAATATTTATTTATTTTAGATTATTTTTTCTAACCAAACGCAAAATTGTTAAATAAAAAATGCTTCCAAAATTAAATCACATAATCTCTACTAAAATTTTTAAAATATAATATTTATTTCTTTTAGATTATTTTTTCCAACCAAAATTTTTTATCTAATGTAAGTTAAATATTGCTATAAAAATGCTACCAATTTAATAAGATTACAAATTTTAAGAATAGTAAAACTGTGTCACAAAATATTTTTCAACACAATTAACACTACTAACCAAAGAAAATTAAAACTAATAATTAAGGATAATTAAGACAAAAATTTAAAGTAATTAAATATGATACAATAAATGAGAAAAAGAAAACTGAATTTGAACATCGATTTCACACTAATATATAAATTGTAATCGTACATACAACATCAATTTTGATATTTCTATCAATTTTAGAGTAATAATAATATTGATTTTTAAAGAAACAACTATAAAAATTATGAAACAAAGTTAGTGATAATTGTGTAATATTATTTAAATATTTATAGAAAATATTATTAATACAATAGTTGGATTACAAATAATAAAATAGACTAATAAAAATAAGAATAATAAATTTAAGGATACTAAAATAATTAACAAAATATGAAAAATAAAAAAATAAAAACAGCATTAAAACAATATATATACAACTAAAAAATATAAAAAATAAAAAATATATATATTAAACCAGCCGCATGTCCTAGTATACAATGTTTTTAAAATAAAAGGCCTTACAAAACAAGAAACATGATGATTCTCAACAAAGAAACTGATCTATAAATGAGTGTGTCCAGCTTTCAAACTAGATATTGGATGTTAGTAAAAAATTTCTATTAGTGGCGGGTTAAGTCGGATAAACGATATAACACCATCATGTTATCTGACTTATACAAACTATTTAATCCGAAAATATTAAAAACAGGTAGCGTAAATACAAAAATTCTTGCTTTTGGATATAATTTTTTTTTTTTGAAAGGAGAAAGCAAGAATTCTCTATATCTCTTTGTTCTCTATACATTTGTAAACTACTGTTGGGGTCGTGACTAATGGATCTTGTAACCCAAGCCGGTCCACGCCTAGCGATGAGTGAAAAGTAAATTCCCATATTTCTATAACTTGTTCACTGTTTCCTAAAATGTAGTCTGATTTAATGTATCTACCTTTGCCACTTACGGATTGATTCTTTTCGTCTGTTATGTTTTGGAGTTATTATTGCATTATCTACTTTTTACATAGTTTTGGAGTGTAATTTAATAACTTTGAATGAGAATTGATATTTATAGAGTTTGAAGGCTTTACGTAAATAGTTCGTGGTAGCGTCATCTAAATTCCCAGATTCTTTGTCCATTCCCTCTCGCCCCTTTTAACGGTCGAATGATTTTTTCTTAATTACTTTTTTTTGTTCTGTTGCTAAAAAATTGTAAAGAAAATCCATAATTTATTTTTCTTGCTCGGATACGAATATTTCAAGACAAGACAAGACTTGAATTGACCTTTTCACTATGTGCATGAACCAGTCCCCAAAATTAAGAAAACTCAAATAGCGTTTAATTCTTCAATCAATAGTGGTACGCCACACTTGATTTGTTTTGTTTTTGATTATATTATCTTACAGATCATCAATTCTTTGACAAATATAAAGAGAAAAAAATATACCCAAAAATTAGCAAACCAATCAACACCTAGCAACCGCTAGAAAGATGACGTCGAATAAATTAATGCAGGATACTTTTTAGATAGTTTCTTTGGGTATATAGTTTGGAAATGAACTAATCACAATATTTATCATCACTGTAGATACTTTTTTGGGGTCAAATGTAATTATAAAAAAGTGGTAACCCAAAATATAAATATGTCAAAATGACAACAGTAACAGAGAAAGCCCCAACCTGAAGAAGATAACAAATAAATTAATTTTATTGGACTATAAATACACGCAAATCATTCATACGGTTTCTTCTTCTTCTTTCAACCTCCCGACGACCAAATCTCACCAATCCCAAAATAAAAAATCGTCCTCTCAATCTCATCTTTCCCTCTATTTCGGACGACCTCTCACCGAAAAACTAAACCATTCTGAATTTTCCTGAGAAAAGGATTCTAATTCTACCGGGAAAATTTCGTGTCAAAACGATTGGATCCTAAACATATCGCGCCTAATTTATCGGTTTGGTCTTCTGTATTTATTTATTTTTCCTTTTAAGAGGTCACTCGACTTTATCCATTTTTTCTTTGGGATTCCTTCTCGTGTTAACCCCCACGACTTTGCCGTCGCCATCATCGGAGAGATTCCGTAGTGCTGCGTTTGGCCGGTTTATCATTTACTCTTGAGTTTTTTCTTTTTCTTCCTTGAGAAATTTGAGATCCAGTTCCCTGAATTTCATTACGAAGAAGAGAGAAGAGGAAGAATACGATCAAGGAATTGAAATCGATTCTGATCTCTCATCTTCAAATTTTGTTTGTTTGTTTGTTTCACCAAACTATGAATATGACGTTACGTTACGATCCTAGGCAGATCTCGAGGCAGACGAAACCGTCTGATACTCCATCGTCTTCTCCGTCTCGTAGTTACCGGAGACAGCCTTTGCTTCAGAGAAGTCTCTCTTCTCCGTCTCCAAGAGCCTCTTGCGGCGGATCCACGCCCGCTGAGTTCTGCGGTGGCACCACGGCGAGTTGCGCCGCCGTCTGGTGCTGTTGTCCCTGTGGACTCGTCAACCTTCTCGTCCTTGCGGTCTACAAAGTCCCTCGCGGAATCTGCCGTCGTGCTCTCCGTAACCGTCACCGTAAACGTCTCGTGAAAAACGGAATCCTTCCGCCATTGCCGGCGGATGGAAAAAAGGAGCGGATGCAGAGGATATTCCAGAATTCCGAATTCGCGATTCATCCATTGGACAGCAATGACGTCTCCGACGACGACGACGACGATAGTTTCTTGGATCTGAAATACATCGGAAAATCAACAACGGCGGGGCTGACGACGGACGAGGAGACTGATGAAGAAGACGAGGCGGTGCTAGCATTAGAGAAAGAGATGTGGAACAGATTTTACGGCGCCGGATTCTGGCGAAGTCCATCACAGAGAGAATCAGTTTCATCTCCGAAAGTTTCAAAGTCTCTTTCGTCATCTCCGAGGCCGTCGATTACTGAAAGTTTCCGGAACATGACGATTAGAGGAGGTGGAGGAGGAGGAGGTACGGTGGTGGTGGCGGCGACACCGAGAGCCGTTAGGCATTGATTAGATAAAGAGAGGCTTTACAAACAAAAATATCTGATAATGTGCTTTGTTAATAGTTTGATTGTGTGGAGAGTGTTGTGTGTGCAAAGCCAAGTGTGTGTGTGTCTGCCTTGATCAAATCTTTGGTGTTTGATTTTATTTCTGATGGTATGGGTTATGGGATTTTGTGATCATCAAATATGATATTCGAAATTGATAGTAAAGTGACATGACATGAGAATTAACAGATTTTGAAACTCCTGATAATCATTTGAAGGATGAAAACATCTATCTAACCAACTATGGACTATGATGGAGTAATCTTTGTTTTCAGTTCAAAAAATCTATAATTCAATAGTATATCATAACTGAATTTCTAATTTTTTCTAATGATAAAAGAAAAGTTTAAGTAACAAACGATTCATATCCTAACGTGACGTCCACAAAATATTTTAAAAGTTGGATTAAGTTGGTTTTACCATGACAACTTTAAACTATTTAGAATTTCTTACATCTTTTCATTTTTTGGACAACGTCACTATCATCAAAATTCACTTAAAAATAGTATTTTCAAGATTACGCCATTTTTTCCAGAAATTATGTTGATAATTTAATTTTATTTGCTCTCTTTTTTTATCAACAAATTATGTTTCCAGTTGAAAAATCTCGAAAGAAAATATGAAAATTAAGACATTCGTAAAACTATAATCTTTGTCTTTTCTTTAAAAGTTAAATTTCTTGATGAAATAATATAAATTTTAGCGATAACCAAAAAGTGTTAGTAAAATTTTTCAAGAAGATTCAACTAACAAAGCATGCGAGTGAGAAGTTTAGAAAATTGAGGCAACATATCCATCTTGGAATATCCATGGATGGTTTCTAAACTTTGAGCAAAGATAATTGTTTCAAAAAGGGTTGATTTTTAATGAAAAAAAACTATTGATAATATTTATATGTAATGGATCATCATACTCAAAATGAAAGACAAAAAAGTCTTCATGATCATAATTTCATTCAACTTGCATCTAGAAGATGCATAGTCTTGATACAAGATAATAAATCTGCATCTGAACAACAATGCAAATCAACTTGAATATATGTAAACCTACATTTTCATTATATTCCATAAGTTTATTTATGATTTATAGAAAGATGAGATCATCTATGCGATTACTAGAATATAAAATCAAAGAATGAGCATGTAACAAGAGATTTTTCAATCATTTCGAGAAACATCCGTGCAAATTGAATAATTCGTGGAGAATTTAGAGAAAATCTAGCATAACAAATGATTTGGTAAATTGTTTAACTAATATTTTTCGAGCCTCCAATTTCATAACTTTCTTTTGTTGTTTACAAAAATTTTAATCATGAATTCTCCCCAAACCTCTTAAATTTATCAATAATGTACAATAAATATGTTTTTGCTAGATTTAAGACCTCTTTGACATTTCTTAGATAAGTTCAAAATAAAAAAACCCACAAAACTTGTCTTTTACAATAAAGTAGATATTAAAAACGATTAGTTGAACTAAACTAGAAATATGAAAGTCTAACCATAAAAATATTCGAATTTGATGTGCAACTGGATTTGTTAGAGTAAATTTTGAGGATACTAAAATGGTATAAGTTCCCGGATATAAAACATATGAAAACATGAGTATCATAATCGAGTTCAAGGTTTAGTTTGGATAGTTAATCACTCTTAAGCCTTACCCCAATGTCATTTGTAGTTTAGTTTAAAAAAAGTGAAAGTCCATCGTGGAAATTGTCTTTTTTCTCTGAAGGGTTTAAACGGTGTTGAGGTAATCGTGGGGACCACAAAACTCAGTTGTCATTAGTGTTTAGCATTAATTCAGGTGTTGCTACCACTACCATTTTCTTCTGCAACTCTAATTACTCATCTTTCCTTTTATTTTTAATTTTTTCTGCTTTGTTGTGTTTCAATTGTCGTTTGCTATATATAGCTCACTAATTCAGTTTTGATGTGACCCTACGTCAAATTTTGCATTATTTGGTGAATCTCATGCAAATGTTTTATATTTCAGATGTTTGTAATTTTTTTTGAAGGGATTCTTACGGAAATAAATAGTTTTTGAAATCAAATAAGAAAACATGGATTTTTTTTTTCCGAAAAGCCTGAACAACCAAACCATCCTCAAGAATATCAACCATTGAATGTTGAAAGATAATCTAATTTAATCGAAAAATAAACTGTACAAATAAATCGTATTATTCTAAAAGAAATCGTGCGTCTTGTATTGTATCCAACGGAATGCTTTAAGATTCAACTCATGACAAGATTTTAATTTATAATTATAATGTTTTGGTTGATATTTTCCCATATTAACAAAATCGAAAGGTTTTTCTAAAAAAAAAATACTATGTATCATCATCATCTTTCGGCTCTTTCGGCAACTTTAATTAATTATCTTGGACCTTACAATTTGTTTGGTTATTCAAAGATTCGAATATCTAATTCTTCAACGAGAAGCAAAAGGTCGGCAAAAGAATGAATTCACCTAGTGGTGCGAAAAGATTAATAAAAGTTGATAAGTAGTATATTTGATAACATCGGAATCTTGGATAGTCATAGGTTATTATTGTATAGTTGTAAGTTTGTAACTTGTAATCATAACCCGTCCTCTTTAGACCTCGTTTACCTTTTGCCATTCTCGTTTTTTACGATTTTCTTGTTTCAATTTGGCAGAATGAACTAAAACTAACATAAGATGAATAAAATTTTCACATATATCAGATATAGAGAACCGTAATCAGATGCGATTTAAGATTTGTGAAACGTAAACGAAATTAGAGAACCTGATGCATCCTACGAACTAAACTAATCTTGCTACTTGGTCAAACGTCTGTTTTATTCATCACCACGAAAATAATCTTGCATTCTTGTTAAAACAAGGTTCAAAATTGAAAATGACCACCACTAATATATTATAGATCGATATAGGCAAATCTACTTATTGTTAATTGGATTTGAGTTGGAATCCGATGAATTTTTACATAATGTTAGAGTAGTAAATTCAAAATAGGACAACCGATCCAAATAAAGTAGATCTCAATTTGAGATGAATGAACCAAAAACTCATTATTCCGAAAATGCATATAAGGATCTTGTTTTCGGAAAGCAAGTAAAAATAAGAGTTAAGCCCATGATTACAATCTAGGCCCAAAATAATAAGATAAATCGAGCCTGTGATAAACGAGACATCTAAAGATGGGTTTTAACTCAATGGGGCCTTAAAAGCATGTCTTTATTAGGCGGGAACAATGAGGATTGCTGTCGTTTGGCTCATTATTTAGTTGGACGTAAACGCAGGTGCCAAGTTGGAGCGCGTGAGAGTAGTAACAGGAAAGTAGAATTGAGGTGGGACATTTACACGATTCACGAACTTAGCGTAGCAACCAAAAGGTGTCTATTAAATAAATGAAATGATGGTTGTTTTAGGTCATACACCGACAGCTTCAATTCAAGCCACGTGTTCTTCCCTCTTCTTCGGCTTCTTCTTTGCTTCACATGTCTATTTTTTTTTTTTAATGTTTGGTTGGATTTCTTAATTTCACTTTCAATCTAAGTATAACCACATCATTTAAACTATATAAGACTGGCTATCTTGCATTCACCGATCGTCTTAGTCCTTCATATATTAAGACTTTAAGACTTAAAAAGGAAATGTTCAAAGACTATCACTTTCACTCTACCGTATTATATATTTTTACTATTATTAATAATCAATATAAGAAATAATATAACTCCATTTTTGTTTTAAACTCAAACCACAATGACTCTATTTTACTTGGATTCTTAATTACCGTATGCTTTGTCTTTAAATTTATTTAGAGTGATATTACAATTTGATGATATAGAATTAGAATCATAATTATTTCCTAGTTTTATTATGTTTTTTTTTTTTGCAAATGGCTGCAACGATTTTATATTTGAGTATCGAATTCTTTGATGTTGTAAAATATTATGACCATTCGTTTGTTAGCACATGACCATTACGGATAAAAGCAATAGATATTCACTTGCATAAGTAGAATTGATCTGAAGGGTTTAATATAAGAGCAGAACTTGTTTGTTCTGAAATAGTAGTAATAATTTATTAGATTGACAAATACTACTAGTTTATTAGCAAAGACAAAAACAAAATGGTGTTTATTCAGTGTTAAAAATGGATTTAGCCGGAAAACAATAAATATAAAAAGGTTGATAGAGACGTAATGGAAGTCGAGCTGAGCCGAGAGTTAAAAAGAAAGCCAGAAAAAGTCAGCTAAATAAATAATTAAAATTTTCAGACACCGTGTAGTCCCCACCACCAGGCTGTCCGAAAACCCAAACCTGTTTTGTTTGATACACACTCTCTCTTTCTCCTTCTCTGTCTCTCACTCCCACTTTCCGATCGCCGACGCTTCAAGGAAACAGAGAAAACGAAGTTACTTCTCGCAACAAAGCATTTTCTTTTTCGAAAAGATTATACCAATCTTACAGAGCACCATGGATCGCTGCATCTATGGTTGCTCCACCGTAACTCTCTTCTTCATCTTTTCCCTCCTCACTGCATCCGCTCTTGAATCGGGTCACCACAACAACTTAACCGGGTCGGGTCAAATAAACTCAAACTCCGTCCTCGTTGCTCTCCTCGACTCTCGTTACACTGAGCTCGCCGAGCTTGTTGAGAAGGCTCTTCTCCTCCAAACCCTCGAAGACGCCGTCGGTCGTCACAATATTACCATTTTTGCCCCTCGCAATGAAGCTCTCGAGCGTGACCTTGACCCGGATTTTAAACGCTTCTTGCTCCAACCAGGTAACCTCAAATCTCTCCAAACACTTCTCTTGTCCCACATTATCCCCAAACGAGTCGGGTCTGACCAATGGCCTGAGGAGAATTCGAGTCGGGTCAAGCACGTCACGTTAGGGCATGACCAGGTGCTGCATTTGAGCAAAACCAAAGGAAACGGAAAGAGATTGGTGAATTCTGCTGTAATTACCCGACCCGATGATTTAACCCGACCCGACGGATTAATCCACGGAATCGAACGGCTCATAATCCCTCGCTCCGTTCAGGAAGATTTCAACCGACGGAGAAATCTCAGATCAATCTCCGCCGTATTACCTGAAGGAGCTCCGGAAATCGACCCGAGAACCAACCGTCTCAAGAAATCTGCCGCTGCTTCCGTTGCAGTACCCGCCGGATCTCCACCGGTTCTGCCGATCCAATCCGCCATGGCTCCAGGTCCTTCGCTAGCTCCGGCTCCGGCGCCGGGACCTGGAGGTGCTCGCCATCATTTCAACGGCGAGGCTCAGGTCAAAGATTTCATCCATACATTGTTACATTACGGCGGATACAACGAAATGGCGGATATTCTCGTCAATCTGACGTCACTCGCGACGGAAATGGGTCGATTGGTGTCGGAAGGTTACGTCCTCACTGTGTTAGCACCGAACGACGAAGCTATGGCGAAATTGACGACGGATCAGCTTAGCGAGCCAGGAGCTCCGGAGCAAATCGTGTATTACCACATTATACCGGAGTATCAGACGGAGGAGAGTATGTATAATTCGGTTAGGAGATTTGGGAAGGTCAAGTATGAAACGCTGCGTTTTCCTCACAAGGTTGCGGCTAAGGAAGCTGATGGTTCGGTTAAGTTTGGTTCCGGTGACCGGTCGGCTTATCTATTTGATCCGGATATTTACACGGACGGTCGGATTTCGGTTCAAGGGATTGATGGTGTTTTGTTCCCGGAGGAAAAGGAAGAGACGGTTAAGAAACCGACCAGTTCGGTTAAGAAAGTTGTTCAACCGAGAAGAGGTACTTATCAAATTTCTAATTCATCTTTTGTTTAATTCAATGTCTTGTGCGTTTAGTGTTTATAGATTCGGTAATCAATTTCGCATTAGTTATTGGTGAATTTATCTAGTGTCATGTTATTATGAGGATACTGGTTATAGTTTTTTAGGTTAGAAAATTAAGGCTTAAGGTAATAAAGTTTTAAGACATTGGACTATTCCTAAAAGGCTATATAACCTCCGGCGAAATGGGTCGGAGCATAATTCCGGTGAGAGGTAATTAGAAATAAAGATTTATGAGGATATTGGAAGATATCAAGCTTGAAAGGATCATTAGAAGGTTCTTCACATTACCTAAAGGCATCTTCTCACGTTTCTAAACTTCAGTTATTATTATATTTGTTAAATTATTGGGTTTTAGCTTTTTCCAGAAATACTTTAATTAGGTGACAGGAGATTGTGATTGTGATTTTGATCATGACCTAATAACTAAAGTTATTATTTAATTAATGATGGATAATGAAACAGGAAAGTTGCTGGAAGTAGCATGTAGAATGCTTGGAGCTATTGGCAAGGACTCATATCTAAGCAAATGCTGATTAATTCACAAACCCGAAGAGATGTTTAAGAAAAATCTCTCAAGTGTATCTGTAAACACATACAAAAGGTTAGGATTTGCGGTAATAGTTTTTTCACCTTTGAATGATCGTAAACTGTGTAGTCTTAAGTTTTCGTGTTTTTTTGCAGGTTCTTAGGAGAAGACTGAAAGATTTCGAAGAAGAGCAAAAAAAACACGAGAGGAAATACCATCAATGTTCAAATCATATTCTCCGATGGAATAAGAAAGAGGGTTTGTTGGGTATTTTATATATATATATATAAACATATTTTTTGGGTGGGGGTTTGATTTTTGGGTTATAAATACTGTAATTAGATATATGAACTCATTTTTTCAATTGATTTGGTGTATGAAAATGAATCATAAAGTGGGAAACAAAAGAAAAAGACTTGAGAACCCACCACCAATTTCTTCACTCGTAAGGATCTCTTTTTTTTCTTTTTTTTTGTGAATGGTTTTGGCAAGTAAAATTCCACTTGATCATCATCATCAGTATATGATTATAAACTTCTATCAAATAACTTCGTAATTCCGAATTTTGAATTACACATACAAAGTTTATGACTGAGTAATTTTCTTAAAGTTATTATTATTGTGGCAGCCACATAAAAATCTCCATTTGGGTGGGTATAATAAAATGAGATCATTATATTAATAGTGGAAGGTATGACTTTATTTATTATTTATTATTTATTTTTATTTTTATATTTAGTACATAAAAAAGAAATATTGAAAGGTAATTTGGTAGGAGCAATAGTGATACATGTGTTGGAGAGAGGAGATGAGTTGGCTATGGCTGTCTTGTGAGATATGATTATGATTTGAGACCCAATTACAACACAAGGCTTAAAGCTGTCTGACTTTATCTATGTGATCATCATTCATCATATATACATATTTTGTTTTTCAATCGATGACTTTTCTGTTTCCCTTCAATATTTAGTAAATAAATAGCTGTAACTCTAAAGACTAAACAAGTTTATCAACAATATACGATTTCAACCACTTAGACAAGAACTTGTTATAAAATAAAAGGCTTGAAGAATACGAAAAAATTTATATGTACAATTTTTTTTTCATGCATTTTCTAATACTATAAAGATAAAAGCAATACGCAGTTACGCACTTAAACGCACCTAAAAGATTATTCTAGTATTTGTTCCAGAGAGTGGGGACTATAATTTATTTTAATGATTATTTTCTTCTTTCTAACAGAAAACACACCAAACTTGGTAATACTTGTTAAATGGTGGTGATGACAATAACGCATGTAGAAACACGACCAGCCAGCCCCTTGTCCTCTATTCGATCCCACACACTTAGTTTCCTCTTTATGTATGTTTAGACCGCCCGGTAAGCTCATGTTATATGCAGCATATCGATAATAAACACAAATAATCTTCAATATTAAAGTGAAATCATGATTTAAAAAAAAAGTCTCTCAAAGGTTTTTCATGATAATTGTATTTTGTAAAAATATGGTAATTAATAGTAATTTGACAACCAAACTTTAAAACCTTAGCATGGCGATATAGATGAAAACTGTGCTCCTGACGCCTTAGTTCTTCTCTGCTTGCAAAGGAGCTGGCAACATATAAATAAACCGGCCTTAAAATTGCAATCTGAGGGAAAAGTTACCTGTCGATTATTACTAACTATATTACCAGTTAGTTCGTACCTTTAGCGGCTGCTGGGTCATCTTGTGGCCTCATCGCCGGGAAGAGAATAACCTCCTGCAACAATATTTCAAATCATGAGTATCATTCAAAAGATTATAGATCATTCACAGAGATCAAACTTGGAGGTAAAGAGAGTGAGTGACCTTGATGTTCTGTGAGTCGGTAAAGAGCATAGTAAGTCTGTCTATTCCCAGTCCCCAACCACCTGTAGGAGCCAATCCATATTCTAAAGCGTTACAGAACGTCTCATCTAGAGCCATTGCTTCATCGTCTCCAGATTGTCGATCTTTGAGCTGGTCAGCAAATCGCTGGCGCTGAACCACAGGATCGTTCAGCTCGGTGTAGGCGTTGCAGAGCTACGGTCCAGTTATAACATGTTAGTCAAACAACTCTAAAGAAAGGAAGAAATGAATCAAGCTCATCATGAGTTTGATTTTTTTTTTTTGGCTTACTTCATGTTTGTTGATGAATAGCTCAAATCTCTCTGTCAAACCATTGACAGATCTGTGCCATTTTGCCAATGGACTCATGATCTCGGGATGGTTAATGATGAAAGTTGGGTTCACACATGTTACTTCCAGAAATTCTCCAACAAGCTGCCAAAAAAAAAAAAAACCCAGCAGTATTTCAGATCACAATTTCTTATCCTAGATATGCTGGAAAGGCAGGAAGGGAGACAGAAGATATTACTTTATCTAACAGACGAGCTGTTGTCTGAGGAGGAGGACATTTGACCTCAAACCTTGCACATGCATCAATCAGATACTTGTTAGCTTCTTCGCTAGCCAAGTCTTTTGGTATATTGAGTTTAGCCACCTTCTCTAACTCTCCTATCATCTCAATCCTCCTGCAAAAACAAAAGTTGAGTAGATTATTACCAAAGAAAAGCTCATACGGAAAGCTTTACTCCCTGAAGGTTGTGGTTTAATCAATGAAGATATGGCCTCAAACCTGAATGGAGGAGTGAAGTCGATTTCGATTGGCTCCTGATCATACCCATTAGCATGATACTTGATTTTATAACCACCGGTTAATTCCTTGACCATGCCACTCAACATATCCTCAGTCATCTTCATCAGGTCGTTGTAGTCTGCGAAGGCCATATAGAACTCGCAAGTGGTGAACTCTGGATTGTGGGTCAGGTCAATTCCCTCGTTTCTGAATTGCTTTCCTATCTCATAAACACGTTCCAAGCCACCAACAATAAGTTGCTTAAGATAGAGTTCAGGGGCGATACGCATGTACAGCTTCATATCAAGATCATTGTGATGTGTCACAAAAGGTCGGGCAGCTGCTCCACCAGGAATCATGTTCATCATAGGTGTCTCAACCTAAAGAAAATTTATGGATATCAAATACAGGGAAAACACTTGAACCAGAGCAACAATCATATGAAGGGAACAATTGTTTTTGTGAGAAAATGAAAACCTCCAAGAAGTGTTTATTGTCGAGGAATCTGCGGATGTACGAGATAATATTAGCTCTGATCCTGAATATCTGACGAACGTCTCCGTTCAACATCAGATCTAGATAACGCTGGCGATATCGAGATTCCTAACAGTAAACAAAAAATAACATCACTCGCTTGCCCAGATAGAAACAGGATATCAGAATAACAGAGTCAATAAAATCTAAGACACTGATAGACAGTGATCCACCAAAAAATAATGACATTCAGCAATGTAAGAGGCTATAACTATAGCCCTTTGTAAAAATGATGATACCTGATCTTTCAGAATATATGCTTCAGGATTTCTCGTTTCACCTGGAACCCAGATTTCAGGTTTCTACATTTTAAAAAATAAAGTGACAGAGGTTAGTGTAAAAGAAATAAGGTGACTCTAAGGTATTATCACAGCCAGAGTCAATTTACTCTACCTTCGCATTAGTAGGCATCATGTGGAGGCAATGGGACAGAAGAATAAATGATCGGGGGAAGATACTCAATTCTCCCCTCTTAGTTTTTCCTGAAATTCAAGTAATAAAAACAGTGAAAAAGGATGTTGGGATAGGCTTAAAGATTGAAAATAGAAAGAAAGAAAAAATAGAGAGGCTGCACAAACCTGGAAACCCAGTGACTCCAACGATATCACCACGCTTAACATTCCCATGGAGCTTTGAAAACTCAGCTTCATCCAATCCTGACTTACTGGAACGATAATAAGCAAATAAATCTAAGTAAATCAGCATTATCTTTGAAAAAAAGAAGAAGCAAAGAATCCGGTAAACAAAGCATTCACCTTGCATCAGCCATAACTTGGACCTTGAAATCATCACCGTGTAGATCATAGAAGAATAGCTTGGAAGAGGAAGATCTCTTGCTCATTATCCGGCCTAGGCAAAGTTTAACAATGAAAGAATCTCCTTTTCAATAAAGGGTCAAAGCAACTAAGAAAACTTATGCAAATGGCATTAAGCGGGTTTAACATACATACCAGCTAGAGAAACTTGAGCGTCTTCAACATGATCCCCATTGTTCAAACTAACATACTTGTCAACGTATTCAGGAATTGACATTGACACAGAAAACTTATGAGGGTATGGATTCTCCCCTTTAGCCTTCTCGGCCTCGAGATATCTCAATCTGTTCTCAAAGTATTGCTGCAAAAGAGAGCAATTGATTCATACATAACCTGTAAAGCTCCACAGCATAAGATAATACAAAATTTATCAAAGGGATTAATACCGTTGGATCCATCTCCTCATCATCTGCTGCCCCTGACTTCTGGCTCTGTGAGCTTGCCTTTGGAGTCTGCATCAACATTATCAAATCACTTTTAACAATTAAACTAGAAAATATCTGAATCAATTTCAAACTTCTCTTGCGGATCAAATCCATATGCATAGAAGAGAGCTCACTTGTTTAGCCTTTTCTTCTTCTTTGAGTTTCTTCTCTTCCTCTTTGCGTTTCCTCTCTTCCTCTTTCTGCCTCATCTTCAGTTCCTTCTTCAGAGCACTGCAAAATTCTCACGAAAACCCCATCCGCCTTAATCAAGTTTCCGAACGAAAATTCAAAAAAATTGGAGAGTAAAAGAATAACACTAGACGAAAACGTACTTTTTACTCAGAGGTCCAGCTCCATCACCAGCAGCGGGCTGAGCAGCATTAGAGGTGGTAGAAGAATCCATGGCTAATTCAGATAAGGCTTGCGTAGTTTTATCAGTCGAAGATTCCATTGCAATCAGCTTCTGGAGATTCCAAAAACCCAGAAGATATAACGCTCTTTCCTCAGTTTCAAGTTTTTATGAAGTCTCTCAGGTTGAAGACGGCGAAGAGGAGGAAGGAAGCTAGAGTCTATAACTTGTTTAGGGTTTCTTGGTTTGTTTCGGTTTATTCACTTACCGAACCGGTTCATTTAAAAGTAAATGATTAGTGGATTAAAAGTATTTAGGATATGATGATGTAATTAAACCAGTTGAGCAATTTTTTACTATTTTTTTAACTCTTTTCTTATTGATTAGTGGATTGAAAAGGTATACGAAAGAAAATAAAAATATTGACAAGGTTTCATTCAACTTTTTTTCTTGTTGATTAGTGCTTGAATTCTACTAGATACATATGTTTATCCATTTTAAAATTCACAAATCAACTACACAACCAAAGATTATCTAGATCTTGTTCTATGAAATGTTCTTCCATAAAGAAAAATAAACAATGAGCTCAGTCAGATTCTAAACTAAAAATTTTGATCTTTTACAGAGACCTTATGAATTTAAAGCATTTGTAAATTCTGTCAAAGTTCATGACTTTAAAAATCAATTGAAATTGAGTTAACTAACCCAAATCTCTTTTTATTACGTTTAATCTCATCTTATATTTTATGTGGAATTCTTAACAAACTTTTCCAACCAAGTTTCATAACCTCATGTTTATTCATCAACAACTTTATTGTATAGTCTTTTTTATTAATGTTACATCTCTATATTTGTTGAAACTCTTGCTCTCAAAAGATGATCAAGACCCTTGAAAAATCTTAACACTATCCACAATTAAGTAGAAGCAATTGATGTTTCCTTGTATACAATAATTTGCAACTTCAAAGACACAAAATCTTTGGCTTTACCAACGCCAGTTTCAAGTCCTTCTAGTCCAGAACCTGAAACCGTAGCAGCCTGGTTTACGTTTTTTCTTCAGAATCGAGCTCTTACCTCCATTTAAGCCGCTCGGTTTGCCGTCACTATTCTCTGTTGATTGGCTGAAAAGAGTTGTGGCTTGTGAGATAGTTATCCTTGGGACCTCAGAGTTTGTTGTAAGATCAATCTCAGGTGATGCAGGAGCTATTTTGTTGCCTTCTCTTGCTAAAGAATTCAATCCACTTCGCCTGTAAACAACACAAAAGGTTAAACACTTTTAGTCGCAAGCAAACGATTTTCTTGAGGTCCTTTAATTTTACCTATTGGTGTTGTGATAATGTGTGAGGGATGCTTCATCAAGAAGTTCAATGTTAGGATCTTGAATACAAACTTTGCTACTTGAAACAATATCAAAGCTCTCTTGATGCTGCATTGGTGATGATAATGCTTCTTCTTCTTCTTCTTCTTCTTCTTCTTCTTCTTCTTCTTCTTCTTCTTCTTCCGAAGAGCTTGATGTATTATTATGATCTGTTCTGGATTTTCTAACCATTGATATCACTCTCTCTAATGTCCCTAAAGCTTGCTTCACCTCCGGACTTATGCAGAAACGTGTTTTGCCATTGTTGTTTTGAGTCTTCCCAATGACATTTTCATCCTCCAAAGAAGAAGAGGAAGAAGGAAAATTTTTATCTTCTTCTTTTTCATCAATACATTCTTCTTCCTCAATCTCAAGAACATCTCTTTTGCAAGGTACAGTTTCAGTCTCGCAATGTCGAGTCTCATTCTCTTTTGCCATATGTATACCATCAGCTTGCAACCTCGGTTTTTGGCTATGGAGCTGATTTGCTTGGCAGATTTCATCAGCAGAATACAGAGCTTGACGTATATGAGTATACAATGGATCAACTAAAACTCTGCTGTAATCATCGGATTTAGCCACCGAACCAATAGTCTGTAAATATTCAAGTAAACACCACTACATCACACAAGCTAGCAGCCGATAAATCAGGTTTTAATGAACTAAATAAACTGAAAATGACCTTCTTGTAAAGTCTGAAACCGTTGCCAAGGAGCTGCCTAGACATAAAATTAATAAGAGATGGAGGCACCAAGTCCAGCTTTATATCCAATTCTGATATGGATCTACAAAAGTTTCACATTTCAAAATACTACTAAAAGACATTAATCCAAGGTTTTCATTATATAATGTGTTTTCAAAATGTTATCAATCACCTCAAGTAACTCCTCTCTGGAGTCACCTTTTGTATCGCAACTCCGCCTACTAAGTCAATCCTCACAGCATTCACTACTTCAGCTATACCGTTGCTCTCTACTTCGATCTAAAGATGATACTAATAGATAATAGTTTAGGATGATATGTCAAATCATTAAGAACTAGATTAGGATACAAAACAAAAAAAAACAAATGTAACTTGGTGTTACCGAGTTTAGTAGGATGATGACTAAACCGTCTTTAAAGTATTCGAATAAGAAAAACTGCACAATAGCTTCTCTGTCTGTCATTGGCCACGGTACTTTCATCCTTGCTTCCCCAAAAAATACCATCAAAATGTTACAGATTTTGATTAGTTTCGCGAAAATATAACACAATAGGAATGAAACTGACCTCACTAAACATATCTGTTCATCTATCCGTAACTTTTGTAAGCATTTAGTTTGTAAGATCCTGAATGCTGGAAATACAGACTTTGGCCACCTGAGACAGAGAAAATACTAAACAAAAAACCTCACAAAATTTGGAAACAAGAGACAATCAAAACAAAATAAGAAACTCTTACCATTTCTCATAAAGTGATGCTTCCCAAGATACACATAAACCTGCATAAACACAGTTTGAATCAAATTGAAAAAAACCTTTTCTTGCGGTCCAAACTCTTAAGAAAACTTACAGTCTTCAATAGGCCCATCCAAGTAACCTTCAACGAGCAATGTCTGAAATGGACTTCCTTCAAGTCCTTCACGGTACATAACACGACAATCTTGATCATCATGTTTCACCTGTAAACAACAAAACCCACTTTCCCTTAACAGTTCTGTTTGTTTAAAGTTAAAGAACCAAAACGATCGAGCCAAAAAAAAAAAAAAACATACTTTCCAATCATCATAAGATGAGGCCCCGTTGCTTGAATTAGACAAGTCTTGATCCTTTGTTGATACACTCCTAAGCTTCTCAAGTATACTTGATAAATTAGCTACTCTTTGATCTAATATATCCTCATTACACTCTGTGAAAAAACATTATAACAAATGTAAATACTAAAGCAGCTAACAGAGTTTTTTATTTTGTTTCTCTTTTATAAAGCAAATTAAAAACAACATAAAAAACCTTGATTTAGCTGTTTTCTGATTAGGGTCTTAAGAGTTTGTTGGTTAGTGAGCTCAGGAGACGCCAAGGTCTTGTTAAGTCTCTCTCTGTATTCAGAAATCTCTCGTTTCTTCTCCATAACTCGCATTTCAAATTCAATCCGCAGAAACCTTTAGAAAAAAAGAAATTAACACTCAAAACCCAAAATTTATGGAAGTCAAATTTGATCCCAATCAATCAAAAGGTAACAAAACCGAGAAATTGGATAAGAGCACACGAAGATAAAACCGTCCAAAGCTCGGAGATTCGTAGGGGAGAAGAAGAAGTAAGATAAGAAAAGACCTGAAACGTACGGCAAATATAAGAAAAGACAGCTTTTAAGTTTGAGTTTGGCAGACAAAAGCCAGCTGCTGATGCGTAACCTACGAGGCGGGGAAAAGAACGTGGACAATTTATAGATACTTTCTCTCATTTTCTCGAGAAACTTAAAAAAATGTGGGAAGAAAAAGTCTCATTCCCAAAATGCTTACACGCCCATTCGAAACGGATTGTGACAAAGATTGAGGTTTTTTTTTAAGACTTTAGAGGACGAGGTCGGTTAAGTGTCGCTGTCAGTTGACTTGTACTTATGATCTTCTGTTTTTTTTTGTTAAAGTTTTTT
>VBRH01000157.1:0-12158 GCA_014578085.1 Cardamine resedifolia
GTGAATGTTTTCACATGAAAGATCTAGGGAAAGTCAAGTACTTCCTTGGGATCGAAGTCGCGCGTGGAGAAGAAGGTTTCTTCCTCACTCAAAGGAAGTACGCCCTAGACATCATTGAGGAAGTAGGGATGCTTGATAGTCAACCTGTTCTAACACCCATAGAACAGAATCATCAATTGTTATCGGATGATGATGGTCCTTTGTATTCGGATCCGGCATAGTTTCGTCGACTCGTCGGACGCCTTGTATATCTGGCAAACACACGACCAGAGCTAATTTATGCCTTCCATGTCCTCTCTCAAGTCATGCATGAGCCGCGTCAAGCTCATTGGGACGCGGCGATCCACACTGTCAGATATATTAAAGGATGTCCGGGCCAAGGCATAACGTTAACAAGTAGCAACCGGGCCAAGGCATAACGTTAACAAGTAGCAACGATCTTCGACTTGACGCTTATTGTGACTCAGACTATGCGTCGTGTCCAACGACCCGACGATCATTGTCTGCATTTGTAATGCTCTTTGGAGGATCTCCAATATCCTGGAAGACGAAGAAACAGGATACGGTGTCTCACTCGTCGGCTGAAGCAGAGTATCGTGCGATGTCAGTGGCACTTCGTGAGATAAAATGGTTACGAGAGCTACTTGCGGATTTTGGCGTGAAAAAATTAGAACCAATAAAGCTGTTTTGTGACAGTAAAGCGGCAATCCACATTGCCGCAAACCCGGTATTTCATGAAAGAACGAAACATATCGAAAAGGATTGCCACAGTGTGAGAGACGCGGTTCAGAGTGGTCTTATCACAACAGAACATGTCAGAACAACGGAACAGCTTGCAGATGTGTTAACTAAAGCTTTAGGGAGTTCAAGTTCTAGAGAGTTCTAGAACCATCCCAAGTATATTCGATATATATTAGAGATATATATGTATCTAGTTAGGATAAAGATAGAAGTCATTAGGCCTTATCTCTAAGTGAATATATATGTTGTACGTAAGTCATTCAATAGGATCATCAAGTTCTCAGCAATATCTCTCTGTTTACAGAGACCTGCTTATTCTTTGCACCAAATTTTAATGTTGCGTTTTCTGCATAACAATGTCATTTAGTAAGCTCTACAAACAATGTCAATTACATAGACCATGAATTTAAAACAAGACTAGTCAGTGATAAAAAGCGTTAAAAGAGAAGAATACCAATCTGATGGTCCTCCCAAGCTTCTTGCTCTGCAAAGGGGTTCATTTTCTTCGTCGAACCCATGTCCCTAATCAAATAAGATAATTTAAGACAACCATAAGAGTTTTACAACATGAAAAAGAGTGATCTTTCCAGTGTAAGCAGAGTAGAATGTGATTGATTCAAAGTCATGCACTCTTTCTCAACTCACCTGTAACGTTGTACACAAACAGCAAATCTCTTCTCCTGATCAACACTCCCCTCTTGATCATATGCATCTGGCATTCTATACTGAACTCCAAAAGAGGTTGAAAACAAGAGAGAATCACAAATAGTTCAGAGGGAAAAAAAAACTAAACCCCATCAACAATACTTGAAGCATTCTACATTACAAGGCTATTTTTACATAGTCAAGAACCTAAAAAAAAGGTCTAGTAAGATGACATTACCTCTTCTACATTATCTTACTCTTGTGTACTTTTATTTACGAGCTCGTAGATTTCTTTCTTGTATCTGTTAAGGTATCAGATCGACCAAATGCTCAATTAGTTAATGATTAACAAATTCTCGTAAATGTGAATAATACATATAGCTTTCAGATTGTAACAAAAGTAATGCCGAAATGTATGCCCCTATTGTGAATTTTTATAATCACCAAAGCAACCAAGCTGCATTTTGGTGTGAAAGATGTAATAATTACCTAAAATCACGAATTTCTGCTTCAGTGAGCTTTTTATCTCCAAAAAGGTATTGTTCATCTTCTATATCATCCCTATGAAGAAAAGAGGAGAAAGACGAAGTCAGTTAAGGATCAACAGTAAAACAGATACAGAAAATTTCCGTGTCAGTTAAGTTTAAATACATTAGTTCTTTCAGTTTCTTGTGTTTCCTTTTCTCCAAATATTCTTCCCGCGAGAATGTCCTGAATCAAAACCAGTAAAACATAATCAATAACAATGAATGAGTAAAGGCCCGTTAAATAAATAATCGTCAACAATTGCCAAAGAGGAGACAATTGACGACGTCAAGAGGTTTTAATTGGAAATCAAATTTGCAACTTTACATGGTTCTACTATGGGATATGGATACATTTGTTTATATCTCTCTCAAAATCGAATCATCACAGACCATAGATGCAGATAAGAATAGGTTAGCAAGAGAAACACCAGAAGTACCTTAAGGATACCATATCACCCTTCTCTACTGCACTGTCTCTTCGAACAACCTCTTCTGTTTTGCAATATAAGAAGCAACAAAAATTTAGGTTCACTACACAAAGACACTATACATATTCATGCATGAGCTATAGTAAGGCCGTACCTTGCTCTTTCTTTGACATTTTTGGCTCTGTTAACTGCTCATTAAAGATAAGAAAGGGACAGGTCACCATCAAAAAGATCAGATAGCAAATAGTAAATGGATCAATGAATCCTTGCATACTTTTCTTTGACTAGCAAAAGCATCTAAGCATACAGGATTGAATGGTATATAAGTGTGGAGATTAGGCAATTCTGTTTTCCAACTTAAACCAAGTTAAATGAGATAACTAGTTTATCTTTTATATTGTTTCTGCAAAAGTAAGCAGCTGGTTGGCTAAAACAAAGATAGATGTCAAGCTGAGAAAGGGATAGCTTGTTCCTTCTGAGTTATGAAAAGAAAACACATAGAAACAAGGCATACCTTTCGTGTTCGTGCAGTATCACGTTCTCTTAGGTGCTGCTCTAGTTCTTCTCTCTCCCTTTGGTCTCGTAATCTTTCCTCCTCAGACTGTGCCAAATATACATGATTGAAGCGGATTGTTCAGCAAATCAATAAAGATCAACACATAATTACACAGTAAGAAATAAGAAATATTTTCCAAAGGATTCAAAACATAGCTAAAATGCAAACATCCTAAGGTTAGCCACTAGCCAGATATATACCTCAGTGCCATCATCCTCGCCTTCAGAAACCTTTCCCCTAACATTCCTTTCGTCTTCTCTAACAATCACCACCTGCATTATTATTTAGTCAGAAAGAGTATGACATTATTAGAAGAGCTATGAAGCAATATCTTACCATAAAGAAAAAAATGGAAGTCTGTCATTCAATAGAAAACAAATTGCCTCATCATCGTCGTCGTCATCTTCTGATGGCTCATGTTTCTTCCTGAACCTTTTTTGTCTTCTACCAGACTTCCTGGATTCCGAAGCTGATCGCTTCTCCTCATTGCCTTCAACTTCATCATGATCGGCTTTTAAAAGAGAAAAAATGTTCTGCTTCCTCAACAGTAACGCTGCCTCTACTTCATGTTGCTGGTAGAGCTAAAAGAAACCAAGTAAATAAACCAAATCATAAACAATTCTCACTGAGAAAAGAGCACGCGAGCCATCGAGGAACTCACATTCACACCGGTGGTTTTCCGGGGAACTCTGGAATAAACTTCTTCAGCAAAAGCATGGGTCTCATCCGATAAAGAAAACCCGCAATCCACCAATTCACGCATGATGTCAGCTGGAGATTTTGATTTTTTAGCTGCACGAAATGAAAATCCAACTTTGTCAACTACAATCATAATTAGCCAAAATTGCTTTAATGATCCAAAAAAAAAAAAACGAAACACTAAGATTACCCATTGCAATTAGATATTTCACGACAGCAGTTTGTGAATAGCCAAGCAGAACCATCAACTTGTCTGAAACCCACGTGTTTAAATCGTTGCTCCCCATTCTCACAGCACTACAATGATAAACCAACACAGAGTTCGATGATCATAAATTTCAAAATCACTTGTTTAAAAGATACAGAAGCAGAGTTTAGTGTGTGTACATAAATCTCTCTGAATAAAAAGGGGAAAACCCTAGGAATTATAAGCCTAGAGAAAGAGTTAATTAGCTGAGATAAATAATTTCAGAATGATCGAACAAGTTAGAAACCCTAAAATTAGGAGGACAACACAGATCTAGGTAATCTTCTGAAAGACGCAGAGATGGAGAAGGAAGATGAGGGTAGGTTATGAGGCTTACCACAAGACGCTAAGCAAGAGGAATCGTACGGCGGAGTGTGTCTAAGAGGATTTTACCGGCGGCGACTCAAGTCTCCGAAGTCGGATTCTACGACGAATGTTTTTTCCCCCATTAAGAAAATAAAGAACCAACGTCTATTTATAGGTATCTCTGGTGCATTTTTTTTAATATCAATATTACATTTGAATTTCCGTCATTTTAATTGGTCTGTACCGGTCTAGACCGCTCTGGTCCGAGGATATCCATCCATATGTCTTAACAAAATTGGCACCCAAAATATTTTAATTACAAAAAAAAAGAGGAAAAACTAGAGGAAGAGAAGTCATTTTAGAGGGAAAAAAATATCTCTTCAAGGGTTTTATTGATAAAGGTAAAAATTCATCGTTTTAATCTTCCTTTCAAAAATTTCAAATTGGTAAAAAATGTTCCTCTCATTTTTTCTGATTGGTGAAAATAAATAAAGAAGAATATAGAGTCAAATTCAGTTTTATAGAGGAAAGTTACTCTTATTACAAGCAACCAGTCAAAGATATATGAAAGTTGTTATTTGTAATTATAATAATAATGGACAAACATTACATGTAAAATCTACTACTGTTTTACAAGCTATTGTGAACAACTGGTTCATGGTAAGGAAACCATATAAAGTATTCATATGTATCAATTCAAAATTTGATAATCTAAACTTAATTTTGCTACAAGTTTTGAGCCTAATCATGGAAAAAAAAAAGGAGAAAAAAAGGGAGGGAGTTTCAGGGTTGAGTAGAGAAGCTAGAAATTTTATTTACTTACATAGTGAATCCTGGGAAGATCATAAACCAGGTAACATCTTCTTTCAACAACTCAGAACAAAATATTAATGTAAAGAGCAAATAGTCCAAAACCCTCAGGTTGAAGATAAGAGAAGACAATATGAAGCAGTGAGATGGAGCTATAAACCAAAAAGAAGTTGGGCTGTGGTTAAACTTTGAAACCCAGATAACAATTTTTGACTAAGAAGTCGCTCCAAATACACGGATTCTCTGCTGAACCGAAGCTCTGCAACAAGGACAGGTTGCTTTGCCACCGCTCATGAAACTATCGCTGCAGCTTGCACAGACAACCTGGTGTGCACAAGGGAGAAACACAACCGAAACCTCATCTTTCATGCAGATCAGACATTCCCGGTCACAGTTTGTTTCCTTCTCATATGACCCATCAAGACTATCCAGCTCTTCAAGAAGCTTAGACATTGCTTCTCCCTTTGACTTGTCTGATTTACCCTTTGTGTGAGAGGCGTTATTGGATTGGAGGCTTGAGTCAGTGAAAGAGGCTTTGTTGAGCCGAGACAGCTCTTGTTCCAGTCTTTGGAGATCGTCTTTGTGTCTCTGAAAATCTATTTCGATCTTTAGTCGCAGGCTTTCCACCTTCCTCTTGTTGCTAGCCTCGGTTGCTTCCTTGGACCGCTGTTCCTCTTCTACTTGAGCCAAAACTTGCTCCTTAGCTTTATGCTCCTGCCTCCATTTCGCCTGCAAATACATATTAACAAGATGAAAATAATATGAAAAATGCCCAAAAGTAGACAACCTTCTATGCAAATATGATCTATCTAGCAGCATAGAGAGAAAGACCTGGCCTGTGAAAAGTATAAACAGGTGTAATTATTCCTTGGAACAAGATTCTACAACTCAACACTGGTTCTATCAAGATAGTATTTAGACATTGCATTCATAGAGAAGAGTATATTATCTAGAACCCTAACTAAGTGGACTTCCACAGATTATATAGGATTTCTCGTTCTGTAAGCGAAGTTAATACAGTTCTTGGTACCTCATATTCTTTTTCTTCCTGTGTGATCTGAGCTAAAGCCATATTGAGTGCCTTAATCTTCTCTTTCTCAGCTGTAATCTCGTCCTGCAACTTCATTTTCTGCTTTTCCCACACCACAAGTTTTTTCGAGCATTTTTTCTCTTTCTTCGATACCTCCACGCATGCTGTGAGCGATTCTGATGCACTTAATTTGAAGGCTTCCATTTCCGCCCGGATTTCTGCATTTTCATTCTCAAGTGCCCTTGCTATTGCATTTGCCTTGTCAACTTGACTACAAGCTTTTCTAAGAGCATTTTCCATCTCTGATACTTTTTTGATGGTTGGGTCCTCGCGAGTTTGTTTCCCCTTTTTCAACCGTTGGATTTCATCTCTTTCACTCCTCAACGACTTAAGCTCGGCCAGTTCATCACTGACCTTTTGGGCAGCTTGCATTGCCTTCTTCTGAGCCCAATCTTTCCTCTCCTTTAATTGCTTTTTGAGATCCTGAACCTGATGAAGTAGTCCTATTAAAGCATCATCCTTTAGCTCCTCAGGTGCTGAATCAACACTGTCATCATCAAGGTTCAGATCCCTGAATTTCTCCAGCACTGAACTGACACTTTCTTCACTTCCCGACTTATGTGGCTGCTCACACGTTGAAGCAGCTGTGCAAGACAAGCTATCACCAGTAGTTTCAGACTGCACTTGCATCTGCTTCTTTTGCTCCATACTAGCACGATACCCAGCGGCAAATGCTGCAACATTCTCTCTCAACAAAGACTTCATTGATGGTGAAAGATTAAATCTCCTTGGACAATCAATCTCTCTCTGCAATGTTAAATCTTCACCATACAAAGAACCCCCACTACCAGAAAACTTAGGTCCTCCTCTCCCATTCCCAAAACCCCAACCTCCATGGAATCTACACAATGCCGGTGCCATAGCACCAACACAATTTACAGTTTTACTACAACCAACTCCTTCTACATTACTAGAACTATTTCCAGAACTCGGTATATCCATCGTACTCGCCTTCCCAACATGAAGCTCACTCATTAACAAACACCACATTGCATCACCTTTACTCAAATGAGGTTTAACTTGTTGCAACAAATAAATCATACCCGCAAGCGAATACTCCTCCAACTGTCTCAAATCCGTGAAAACAGTCTCTGATTGATCCTCATTGTCCCCATTATTACTACCTTCACCAGTACTGCTTTTAAGATAAGCCAAAGAATTATGCAGAATATTCGTCATAACATCCATTCCACCATAACAATACCCATTACTAAGAATGGCTCTCAAAGCCAAATCCTCATCATAATCCATAGCCACAAGCTTTGAAATGGCTTCATTGTATAAATACTCCAAATGTTTCAACAGTATATCTTCTAATTGCTCCTCAGTACAGTAACCCCAACCATTCTCTTCAAAATTGCCACTACTAAGGTTAGACTGTGGACCCGAATCAAGAAGACCCGGATGATAAACAAGATGCTTCAGACTCGATTCAACTATTGATTTCGATAGAGCCGTCCTATCGAGCCAACAACATGGATCGAATTCGGGTTTTACGGATCGGGTCTTCCGGTTTGGTCTAACATGCTTCTCCCTCACAGTACAACCCATCAGAGAATCCCTTAATTTGTTTTCGAAAATCTGAAAAGATTAAAAATTTCCACAGAGATTGGAAGAGTGAAGATCATTGAATCCCCAAATGAATACCAAACCCAAACAAGGATCAGGAGAAATGAGTGTTAATATTGGCAAAATGATGATTTAAAATTACAGATTTAAAACAATAAAAGAAAGTATTGGAAGAACTTACTGATCGGCGATTGGCTGTATGTATTTCCCAGCTGAGAAGAACGAACTTTGGTACGAAGAGACAGAAGAACAGAAGAGGAGCGAAAGGGCATGCAAGAAAGAGACAAAGCTCCGTTCAGTTTCTGGTGGTGTGTGTTTCTGTGACTGTCGAACAGTATGGTCCAATATTGTGCCTAAATGGGCCTTTATTTGGGCCAAGATTTAAATAATCGAAAAACGTCGCCGTTTACTTTCTCCCTTCGTCTTTATTGAAACACACGCATCGTCGTCACCTTAGCTCCGGAGCTCGATCTTGCTCATCCTATCGACAGGTTTGGTATTCTCTCGCGGGTTTTTTTCAATTTTGAACTTCGTATTATTGTTTACCATCGATCCTCATTCGATCTGAAAAAATCTAATTTAAAAAAGAAAAAGAAGAAAGTAATTGATACTAGAATCTTTAATCGAAGTTTCTGAAGTTTTGTTTCGTGGGCGATTTGCTATGGGTTTGTTGAAATGTTTGCTCTTTTGGGAATTTAATTTCCCGCCATGAAATTTTTTAATCTCACATGCTCGTGATTGTTTCATCAGTGAATTATATAGGTGCAGTGAATTAGTTCTCATCGATTCTTAGTTTCATCGTATCTCTTGAATCTTTCTGTCATTAGATGAAGATAGTGATATCTGATTTTTACTTGTTATAGTCAGGAAAGAAGACAGATTATGAATGATAATACATCACAAAAGCTCGAAACTTTGGTTTCTGATGGTGGACCAGTGAATGTATATATATGGGACATGGACGAGACTCTTATCTTACTTAGATCTCTGTTAAATGGAACATACGCTGAGTCTTTTAATGGATCTAAAGATGTTAAACGAGGTTTAGAGATTGGGAAGATGTGGGAGAAACACATTCTTAAGATCTGTGATAATTGTTTCTTCTACGAGCAAGTAAGTCTTTTTCTTTACTGATGAGTTCAGTATTGGGATTTTGAGATGCCCTCGTAAACTCTGTCACCTACAAAAATTTAGTCTTGTGTTTGTTGCAGATTGAGGATTGCAATGAGCCATTTCTTGATTCCTTGAGACAGTACGATGACGGAAAGGATCTTTCTCGGTATGATTTCAAACAAGACGACTTTAGTACTCCTACTGATGACTTGAACAAGAGGAAACTTGCTTACAGGCATCGAGCTGCTGCGCAAAAATACGAAAAGGTACTGAATACCTTTTATATGTTATTATTTGTTACTGATGTTATGGATCAAGTTCAAATGTCCTCTCTTCATCATTCCAGGGTTTGCGTCCTTTCGTTGACAGCGAGACAATGAATGTATTGGATGAGTTGTATAATGTAACTGATGGATACACAGACCAGTGGCTTTCTTCGGGTAAATATAGAAATGTCTGCTTCTTGTAGTTTTTTTTCTTTAACCGGATCTATTGCTTAGTATGGTTTTGTCTCAATTACAGCAAGGGCTTTCTTGGAGCAGTGTTCATGTGTGAAAGAAGAGTCTGGTGATGGAACAAGTGTAATCGATCAAAGCTCTCAGGATATACATATTCTAGTGACTTCCGGGGCCCTCATACCGAGCCTCGTGAAGTGCTTGCTTTTCCGGCTAGATACATTCCTAAAACATGAAAATGGTAAGCTCGGAGACACCTCCTTCTTCAATGGGATAGCATAGCTTCAGATTCACATAGTTGTTGCTACTCTGGAAACACCTCCATGCATTTGCATTTCTATGTAGAAGCAAACCACATCATTAACTCTTTTTGCCTTTCCTCAGTGTATAGTTCAATAGATGTGGGGAAGCTCCAATGTTTCAAATGGATCAAGGAGCGCTTCAACCATCCGAAATTCAGATTCTGCGCAATAGGGGATGGATGGGAAGAGTGTGCAGCCGCGCAGGCAATGCAATGGCCATTCGTTAAGATCGATTTGCAACCAGATAGCTCCCACAGATTCCCTGGTATAACGCCTAAGACTGTGAGCTATTACTTTGCTGCTGTATATGGGAACTCTGATGCTGATACCAGCAAAGAGTAAGTATGGAAAAGCTTTTTTTTCATTGTAAAATATGCAAGTTAGCCAACAAAGCATTGAGTTTCACAGTCAAATTCACCAGTATTTATACATGATTAAGCTGAGGTAAGTCAGCATTTGGTATTTATAACCAAGCAGTTCCATTGGCTTGTTCAAATGCGTAACCATCTCTTTCCTGTAACATAACATCAATATCGACTTTTATGTTAGGCCTTCAAAAGTGTGGAAGAGCCACAAAATTAGCTCCTTTGATAAAGACTCGAGTAATTAAAACATAGCCTCGCGCAGATGAGCTGCCCTTGCAAATTATATTTGTATCATAACTCTACAAGAAATTTGGTTATACTAATTGTTGACATAAACTTGCACTCATTTTAAATTAGGTTTTTATTTTTGGTCATTTTACTTGAGAAGTTTGTTGACTTGAATTTCTAATTTAAATCCAGGAAAAGTAAAGAGAGAAGATAATGCAAAATGTACAATACAAAATCAAGAAACTATTCGCTTTTGTATACGTATATGCACTAAGTCCACGTACATATGGGTAGACTGTAACACGTGTATGCGTATTACACGTGGCGAAAACCCAGTTGTTGGTTAAATTATATCGGAGAGCATAAAGCAAAGCCAAGGAAAACGAGTTTAGGTAGACAAGAAGAAGAAAAGAAAGAAGATGCAGTCGGCGAAGGAAAAGATCAGCGACATGGCCAGTACGGCCAAGGAGAAGCTCAACATCGGAGGCGCAAAGGCCCAAGGTCATGCGGAAAAGTCGATGGCGAGAACCAAAAAAGAGAAGAAGTTGGCTCACGAGCGACAGAAGTCTAAGGAAGCGCAGGCAAAGGCTGATCTCCACGAATCCAAGGCTGAGCATGCGGCCGACGCTCAAGTTCACGGCCACCATCTTCCCGGTCACTCCACCTACCCTACACGAGCCACCGGCGCTACTTACCCGCCGGGACAAATCTAAAGCTAGCTCTATACCGTTTAGTTTACCTATATTAATATGGATGTTTTTTTCTAATATAAACCTTAAATTTAGCCGTCTAGTTTACCTATATTAATATGTATGGTTTTTTACCTATAATATTTTGTGTTTGGTTGTTTCTTTTTTTCTGTTAATTTGGTATTGTATGCATAACTCATAATGTAGTCTTGCAGAAATAAACTTACTTCAGATAACTCATATTGTATATAATATATGCAATAATGCAAAGTGTAAACTAACGGAGGCGGAAGCGAAAAAAAGAGTTTACCCGAGGGGGAAAACACTTGGTTTTGATACTAAATGACGCAAATTAAATGACGATAAATATTAGTTTTAGAAATTAGTTGAAACGGAATATCAAAAATAAAATAGTTAAGAAAAGAAGTCGAAAATTTGTTACTCAACTATAAACAATAAAATATATGTACCCCGATCGAAAGAAATATATGCGAAACTGGTTGTTATTTGAAACTATCATTTTCGTTAAATATAAATACTTTTTAGTTCGGATATAAATGCAAAGTTTGCGTAGATGTCCAAATCTAAGGTTAGGAATAAAATATGTATAGCTCGAAAATATCATCCGATATACCTGTAAAATCGTTCTTTTCCTAAAACAAGTGGATGGAAAAGAAAGTTTAGCCGGTGGGTTGGCCATCGAACTCTCTAGACATATAACATCGCAACAACAATCACCAATCATAGTCCGCCACGTAGCAACATCTTGACGTATCATCCGTATACCTGTACACACGGCTATTTCATAAATACATACACCGCGTTTAATCTTCAACCATTAATTTGTGTTCATATTGTTTACTTCTACTCTACTACAGTATTCTTCGTTTTTTTTGGTGTTTATAAACTCTACCTCTTTCTGTTTTTATTGAACTATCTCTTAAACAACTTCTTCTTTGGTTCTTCTCTCAAATGGGTTGTTTGATTTCTCCTGTAATGAAACTACGTCGTCTCTCTTCGGCCGACTCGCGGCGGTTTGCGTACCGGAATCTTACAGAAAATATGGAAGACTCGGTCATAAGGGTGGTGGTAGGGAAGGAGAAGAAGGAGTTCATGGTTGAACCATACGTACTCCAAGAGTACCCGTTTAGAGTTTTGATAGGTTCGGTTAAAGATCGTACCAAGAACCGATTAAACCGTACCGGTAGAGTGATGTGGCTTGATCATGTCGACTCGATCTTGTTCGAGCACTTGCTGTGGCTTCTTCGAAACGATGCCTCTACGTTTTCGGATTTGGATGTCGTCGAGATTATTGATTTCTATGCTCAAGATTGCTAGGGAAAGATATCGATCCACGTTGTCGACAAAACATATATATATATATATAT
>VBRH01000157.1:41917-54127 GCA_014578085.1 Cardamine resedifolia
AAAAAAAAAAAACGAAAAAATCTGCGCCCAAGGGGACTTGAACCACTGACTCGTTGTAATCAAAACACACTCTCAACCATTGAGCCACGATAACATTTTAGTATAACTACACATTGCTTATATATATATAAGTAGTTAATTAAAAATAACAAAAAACTGAGCCCAAGGACAATCAAACCACTAACCCAATAGAACCATATTAAACTCTAAACCATTGAGCCATGTTAATATTTTAATATTATAGCAATACATAGCTTATATATATGTAGTTAATTAAAAATAAAAAAAAACTAATAATAGCATTTGATAATAATTGAGGAAAATTAAGACTAAAATTAAAAAATAAGAATAATTAATTCTCATGCGTTGCCCGGGTTATTACATTAGTGGAAAATAAAAAAATCTGAAGCTTTCAATCTCCACTAAATACTTTAAATATAATATTTAATGTTGTTTTTGTTTTGCATTTTTTATATTTTTGTTAATTATTTTAGTATCCTGTAATTAATTATTCTTATTTTTTAATTTTAGTCTTAATTTTCCTTAATTATTATCAAATGCTTAATTAGTTTTGTTATTTTTAATTAACTAGATATATATATAAGCTATGTATTGCTATAATACTAAAATATTAACATGGCTCAATGGTTTAGAGTGTAATATGGTTTTATTGGGTTAGTGGTTCGATCCTCCTTGAGCTGAGTTTTTTGTTATTTTTAATTAACTACTTATATATATATATAATATAAGCTATATGTAGTTATACTAAAATGTTATCGTGGTTCAATGGTTAAGAGTGTGTTTTGATTACAACGGGTCAGTGGTTCGAGTTCCCTTGGACGCAGATTTTTTCGTTTTTTTTTTAACAAAACGACGTCGTTTTGGTTTAACGGACGGAAAGTTGACGCCGTCAAGGTCTTGGTAACGGAAAGTTAACGTCATGCCCAAAATGGCCGAGTCAACGAAACTTGGCCATTTTATCAAGAAGTCAACCCAAACTTACTTTATGATTTAAACGGTATTTTGAAAGTTGAGGATTAAAACGTCCACAATTTAAAAGTTTATGCTTTTTTTATTTACATTTTTCCCATTTATTATCGTAACCAATGAAGGTGTTCTTATATCCCTAGTTTTACTTGTACTGGGTTGGTGCCAAAAACTATATGATTTGACATTTTTAATTTATAAATATATTTTATCTTTATTTTTAAACCACAAACGTGATTTTCTTTATCTCTTACTTTCTCTCACTTCAATTAGTGTTTCTTCCACATCTAAAACATGTAGAATTATATTTTTAATGTTCTGATTCTTGGTATCGATTTAGGGCTTTGATTCTTGGAATTTGGAAAACATAATATCTTCTGGATTTTGATTTATGGTTACGAAGATATACATCTGTGTCGTCAGTCTGTGAATAGCCAAAGGACAAAAGAGAGGAAGAGAGATATGTGATAAATTTCGTTTTTACAATGTGGAACCCAAGTCTCACATTTTGGATGACTAAATGATGACTATTGAAATTGACCATGTACATAACTTGTTTTTCCAGGAACCGGAAGGTTATTCTATTTTTCGAATCTTTATACGTGATGTATAAGATAGAATTATGTGTTTTGTAACTGTTGTTATTGAATTCCATTCAGCATCGGTGCGAGCTGACGCGTAAAGAAGGAATTGAGCGATTAATATAGGGCTTAAAGTTTATAATTTATTTTACTACAGAAAATCATATTTACGGTATGCAAGATTGAATTTCTTATTATATATTATATATTGATGATAAAAAATTCGCTAAGCGCTACTCGGGCGGTAAGGAAAAGACTAATGCCTAATAGAATAATCAGAGATTATACAGAATTAGTCGGAGATTTCTTTTAGACCTATTTTAATATTTTGAAAATATATTAATCTATTATAATTCAATTTTATATAATTTGTTTTCAAAATTTCAGTAAACACATGAAAACATATTTTTAAAACAAAATTTTATGATTTTCATTAAAATTTTGAACATAAGTTATTGAACAAACATCACAAACTCTCAATCTAAATATCTAAATAACAAAAAAAATTATTTTATATTGCGATCTAAAAATAACCGAGATATGCAAAATTAGACGGGAGTAATCGGATTAGGCAGAGAATAATCAGATTAGGCGGAAAGTAATAGGGTAACTAATTTATTTAAAAGATTAGTAATTAATCGTGAAAGATAGGATGGACCTAGCGAATAGATAAAGAATAATCGGAGATAGACGGAAATTTTTAGAACAAAGTTATATACAGCTCTAGTTTGCATATCTGGCTATATAAGTAGAGGAGTTTTTTAATCACTTAATTTTTAATAGATTTAAAGAAGATGAGACTTGTATGTGGTTGGATAAAAAGAAAACAAAAGGGGGAAAGAGAGACCGAAATTTGATTTGTCTTAGAGCATCTGGTATTTAAGAGAGTTTTTCATTAATAAAAAATTTAAAAATAATAAAAAAGAGGTGAGAAGATGAGAATCCGTTCTTTATATAGAAACTCATATCTCCACTTATCCTTCATTCATTGAGTTATTTTTGTTTCTTGTTTAAATTTAATTTATTTAATTATATTACATTAAAAGTATTGTTATTATATATGTGAGAGACCCTAAGAGTATCTCACCATTGTAAATGCTTTTAGAGCATATCCTTTAGTGAGTCTCTCACAATAATATTTCATGTATAAAAAATAATAAAATAATAAATAGTATTATTTAATTGCTAAAGTATTTCAAAAGTTTAAAGTTTAAAGATCTCTCATCTTTTTTTTTAAACTCTGGTAGTTAAATAATACTATTTATTATTTTACTATTACTTTTATATATGAGAGACTCTTATGAGATATCTTCATTGCACATGTTCTTATGACTTTTCTCGTATTTCATAGAATTTATAGAATGTAATACATACTATGTTAGAATTCTAGTTTATTTGATCTACAGAATCTGTAATCTATTTATTTTGTAAATTGAATTTCTATTTCTAATTATACACTAATAGTTATCTCAAGTTTGGTCACTTGGTGGGGCTTCTTGATTCATGAGCAAGTGTTTCAAGAAAGCAAAGAAAGCAGAGATTCACAAGATTCCTTTTTCCATTTGTTTAAAGAGGTTTATTGGTTCTACGACATTTAAAGAGTTAAAAATCTTTAAAATTTTAGTGTTATTTAATCTTTTCAAACTCTATTAAAGTTATGTGTTATTAGTTTTGGTAGTTTTAAAAATTTGTTTACAATCATTTAAAGTCATGAGTTATTGGATTGAAGATTTTAGAGATTCCATCAAAATCATGTGTTATTCAAATAAAATGAATTTAAGTGACTTAATAGCTATATTAAAGTTTTGTGTTATTGGTTTATTGAGTTTAAATTTTTTTTGTTCATATAAAAACTCTTTCAAAATATTAGATGTTACCATGATATTTTTAAAGACTCTTTTATATAAAATTGTTTTTTTTTTAATAAAAACACTTAACACATATGGATATTGATGGGTCACCGCTACTTGTTTGGTTATGATTCTTTCATGAGCCACTGTTTGGACACCAAAACTTTATATTTTCATCAAGAACCTCAACGATATAAAAAAAACCGCCTAGAGAATTCCCACGTACAAAAATTTCCTTCACAAATTTTAGAAACTTCCAACAAAACTGTTTCACTTTTCTTGGATTTTAATTGAGGTTCTTATTCTCATACTAAAACATAAACGAGCAGAACTAAAAGAAGGACTATATTTTCAAAACAATATCATAAACGAACAAATTTATCTCAAACACTAAACAGAACTAAAACTCCAAGTCAACGTAAAAACTCAAGTGATCAAATGAGAAAAGAATTTGGGGAAGAAAAATTATCTAAAAAAAATAATAATAATACAAAGTTAACAAAACTCTACAATTATATTCTTAAAATCTTGTGAGAATATTGGAAAAACTTTGATAAAGTATTTACTTGTATTCTAAAATATGTGAAAGTTAACAAGATTCTAAAATTAGTGTAATCATTAAAACTTCACATAAGTGATAATTGAAAAAGCCCCCTAACTTTGTCTTTTCTACTTAGAAACTTGGTTTTCTAATAGTATTGCAGATGACCAAAAAAAAGCATCTAAACTGTTTTCATAATTATGATATAAAATTTAGGGTATTTATAACTTTTTTTCTTCTTAAAACCTCCCAAAAAGTCTCCAAACGGTTCTACACAAACGATAATTTTATTAACGTCTTATAACAGGAGCATAACTTAAATTGTATTAATTTGCTGTGATGTTGCCTCCCTGTCTAATGTCTTTTTCTCGCTCTTCAAAGCTTCAAGTTCGAAACGCAATACACATTGTTTGAATTAATATTAGGGTTTGATTGAAAATTGGGTAGTTTTTATGTTTTTATTTGTGATTTAGGTAATTTTTGGGATTTAGGTAGTTTTTTAGTAGTTTTTATAAAGAAATATGGGGTTTTTAAAACTACCTAAAACAAAATAAATAACATAAAAACTACCTAATTACAAATTAAAACTTTAAAACTACCTAACTATCCAATTATTTCTTAATATTATTATGTTATTCGCTTTCTAGAGATTTAAACTTTGATTTAAGTTTTCAAATGGCAATGCTTTTCGGGTGTGGTAGAGATTTAAGTGTGGGAGTAAAGTGATTTGGAAACGTTTAGAAATAAAACAAATATTATAAATAAAAGAGAAAAACTCATAATTTTACTAGTCAAATCACAAAACTAGAGCATAAGTTGAAATGGCCTTCTGTTAACCACCACTCCTTAGACGAAATCAGATCCTTCAATATCTTCTTTTCATTTTCTATTTGCTGCCTGTGGAGAGTTTGGAAAATCTCATCTTGAGATATTTAGCTTTCGACCTATAATTTTAAGTCTAAACTGTTAATTATGATAAGTAAAAATATATATTATTTTGTAAAATATATTTCTTTTATAAGAAAATAAAAATCATTACTATAGGAAAATTATCAAAAATAAAATATTAAATAAATAATAAAAATATTTATTTTAGTAGGTTTGTAATAGATTTTCTCTGTAAAAGAAATATTTATATACTTATAAGTATATTTTAATTTTGATAATATATATTAAAATTATTTAAGAATTTTCTATGATAGTATTTCATAAGATAAAATAAAAGTTTTATTTTTTATTTGTTTTTTATTTTTTATTTTTTTTATTTTTACTTTTTCTTATTATTATTATTGATTAAAAAAAAAGTTTTAACAAACTACAATCGTCCGCTACCGAAACCGCAAACGCTAGCTGGAGGAAGTTTTTGAAATCTAACGATATAAACGGATTGAAGCGATATGAAACGATTTGCATGATTGTTTTTAAACGCTAGTAACTACAATCGCCTACAACCATAGCGTTTACAGGTGATTGCGGATTAACCAATCAAACCTCTCAAATTGTGTAAATGACTTGTGTTATATTTTTATTATACAAATTGAATTGCTTATATGATTGTCTATATTTAGGCTGGTGTGTAGCTCCAACTGTGGCAAGGAGCTATATCTCTTGGAAAATGTGTGGGATACTTTGGTAAGGCCTTCTAAAAAAAGGTTAGCACCATCATTTCAATCCAGCCAGACAATTCAAAATTATCGCTTTTATGACCCTTCTTATACACTAGGAATTGCGCCCATACCATATATACATGCAAACATAACAAACATCAGACTCGTCAGAATCGCTAGTTCTTTGACGTTAATAATATATCCGAAGCGCAAATTAATGTATATTGAAAACTGAATAAATGTACCATATATTTAAAACTGAATAAATACGTATCTAATAAATACGTATTTAGATAATTATAGTAGAGGTTGTATTTGTCAATCCGTTTATGAAAGAGTACAACATGTCAACACAATTCCCTAACTCAATTTTCAAATAATATATCATATATTATAAAAATCAAATCAATGAGATTTATGAAATCTTCTGAAAAATACAGCTTCTGAAAATTCATTTAAAATATCTTTATCAAAAACAAAAAAATTCATTTAATTAGCCAAAAATAAAAATATGTGGTCCAGTTTTGGTTATGGGTGGGCATAATTCTCGTCCCGTCTCGCCTCATTCCATTACATGTAGGAAATTTCTCTCCCATTCCCGGGTTATATTTTTATATGGGACAAACTTCTAATTCCTAGTTGGAAATGAGACGGGACAGGAATGATAATTCTTGAAATCCCATTCGGGACAAATTATATATAATAGATAATAACTTTTATATATTCCATAAATATAGTTATAAAAAATTAGAAATATTGAATCCCATGAATATAATTTTTATTATTTTAATATAAACATTTTGATATTTTGTATGTTTAAAGGTATTTTTTTAACTAACTACTGTTATTGTTGACGTTGTATGTATAGAATTCGGTAAACAAGTAAACAAAGAATGATATAAGAGGATATAAAGATTAATTACTTGTTATACTGAGATTTTAGATTGGTATAATTTGTTTTGATTTCTTTGATGATTTATAACTATAAAGTTTATGTTGGATTGTTTTTGAATTTTAATTTTTTTATTATTAAACAAACACAATTTTGATAATTTATTTGTTTGTCATTTTTTTTTGGAATTTCTGTTCTCATTTCGTCTCATCCCGCTCCGTCCCAAATTTTATATTAAACATAAATAAAACATCTTTTTATATTTCTGAATTTGTATCCCGTTCCCATTTCAATAAAATTTCATCCCGAATTTTTCTCTGCCCATCCCGACACGGACACGGTCTTCTTCACCCACAAAATTTAGGCATGATTGTGACAACTGATAAGTGCGTCCGTACAACAGCTGGGACCACTCATTTGTTTTATTAACTTATTACAATTTTTTCTCAGCAGTTTTAATATTCTTTGAAAATAAATAGCATATGATCCACAGATAAAACAACACATTTTTTACGTGGGAGCTGCATAACTTGGCTGTACCCACTCTTCAACCGACACCAACCACTCTATAAAAAGAAAGTTGTCTCACAACGATTAATAAATAGAATGGGACATGGAGCCCTTTTTTTTTTTTTTTCATTCAACAGCATGGAACCTTTTATACAAATAAAAATGCATTGCAACAATGTCAAAAAAAAAAAAAAATGCGTTGCAACCTATTTAAATTCTAAAGTAACTGTCCGCCTTTTAATAGGAACATCAAAACAGTTTCTTGTTTTCCTATCAAAGAAGAAGTAGTTGACGCTACCGTAATACAATTAATTCTTACACTACTGTATATACATCTATATATAGACAATATTGCAGTTCAGAAATATATAACAACAATCAAAGAGAGCTAGCTGTTACGAAAAAGGTAATGATATGAATTAAATATCTCCATAATCTATGTGGTTACGAAAATCGTCTGATAATTTGGATGTGCTTAAGGGCAACTGATGGATTAGGAGGAGCAGGGATTGGTGGAGTTATTGACTGCGTAATATTGAAACTTAAAATTACATTAGGGCACAGTGAGTTAAGTTACTTGTGTTAGGTTTAACTTGATAGTACTAGGCTACTAGCTATAATATATATATATATATATATGTTATATTAAAGTTAGACGTATATACAAAATATTGTATTTAAAAATGCACACCACATTTTTATTTGATGACAATGTTACAAAACAGTATCTCAATTATACAAAATATTGATAATTTCCCATTAAACAAAAACAGAATTTCCCTAGTAAAGAATATAATATTTGATTTGGAAATGGAAATTAGGGTATAAGAAAAAATAAAAAAATTGAATGGGTTGGGTCTTTAGAGTAAACCTTTCAGACCCATAAGCCAGAAGCAACAGAGCTGAGCTTCTTCTTTGTCTCCTCAGCCATGTTCTTCAATGATGATATGTCTTGTTGGGCCTGCCACATTTATAAAACGACGTGTTGACTCTTGATGATAACAAAAACTTGTTACTTGCATTAAAAAACAGAGCACGAAACAGTAAAAGAAATGAGACCTGGATAGAGAGGCGATTGAGAAGATCACCGGCGGAGAGATCAAGAGGTAAATCTCCATCACCGTCCCCAAACAGATCAGCACTAGAGATTGCTGATGAGCCCTGTTTTTTAAAGTGTAATTAGTATAGTCATAAGCAGAAAACGAAGTATTAATTAGTTAACTCTAATTATGAGGAAACGTACAGAGAACTTCTTTAATGTACTTTTAGCCTCAAGGTCGGCGGCATTGTTCTCATTTCCGAAGTACTGAGCAGAGGAGATTGATTTCGCGTTTGAGAATTTCTTCCGAGCTTCATCTGTTTCTTGAATCTGGTAAATCTCAAAGAGGAGTGAGTATTAATTAAGACAAAATGACATAAGAGGAAGGAGATGAATAAGCTCACTTGAACTTTTGAGGAACTTGTGATTGGTTTCTTCTGAAACCCTCCTCCTCCGTTCATCTCGTACTCGTCGAAGAAGCCAGCTGATTTTGGTGGAGCTACATGACTAACCACTTGAGGACTCATGTAGTCTTCTCTGGTTTGAACACTGTCCGAATACTCAAACCTAGAGGAAAACGATGACCTGGCTGGTTTAGCTGAAGCTGGTGAAGTCGCTTGTATAACAACAGATTCCTCTGGCTTTTGATCATAAAAAGTCTCGCTTGACTGCAAATTCTCAAAATGTGTTATGTAAGTTCCTCCAAAACGAAAAAATGAGGCATCTATCTCCTCTCAACAAGTTCTATAAACAGGAAAGGCGCATAACTGACCTTAGTAGTTAGCTTCCGGGCGCCAAGTCCCCCAGTTTTGCTTGTCCTCTTGGCACCAAGAGGTTTCTTAACGCTGCAAGAAACTCTCGGTGAGACAGCAGCAGCTTCAGGCTTTTCTTGTTGCTTTAGAGTATTACTAGGAGCTTCACTGGTTTTGATGCTGGAGAGACCATTGGACACTTGTGTTGAAACAGGAGGAGATGGAGGTAAATCCAATACCTCAGCGATGCTTTTAGCAACTTCTTTAGCAAGATTCTGTTTATACAACTCAGCAGCTCTCGAAGTATACTTAGCTTCGGTTTTACCTCCGTCGCCCCATCCATGTTGCTTGAAGAAGACTTGTGCTCTGCAGTTTCCTCCACACACCATCATTTTCAACTGCTCTGGGCTCCATGAATCTAAATTGGTAGACCTAAAACAAATCATGAAGATCAACCAACCCCTCTCAACATTATATAGCCTAGGAAAATACCTAAAATAAGATTCTCTAAACCCTAGATTACAAATATTCAACGAGATTATTAGCAAATATTGCAGCATTCATCTTGAAATCCATATGAAATTAATTGGGAAATGCAGGAATCAGTTTTATCATAGGGAATCGAAGAAGCTAGCAAAATTAAGCAAAAACAAAAAAACCATTCGAATCTGAAGATGAAATCAATAAATATATCAACCTGACGAAGCTGATGTGGACGCCAAGACTCCGATGAACAGCTGAGCAATCGATGCAGAGAAAGATCCCGTAAGTAACAGAGGCCCATGTTGGATTCTTCGCATTGCAATCAAAACAAATCTGCAGAATTGTTAAAAAAACATCGTCAAGATAAATCCAATAAACCCCAGAAACTTTCAGATCCGATCGCCAAATTAACTTCCGGATCTTAATCGGATCGATGAATCTGTAGAATAATACCTTATTATCCGATTTCGCTTTGAGCTTCTTAAAGACGGCGATCTTATCATTCAGATTCTCCGACGCCATATTGTAGGGAGGAATCAATTTTTTTTCCCCGGAGATGTGAAAAAGTTTGAATCGAGGGGAGATGGAAAAAAAGAGAGATTTAAATTCTAAAATTACGGAAGAAATCGAGGGGTTTATAAATAAGGTTGCTTTAAGATCCAGCCGTAAGGTTGGTATTGCGAATTGACTAAATTGTCCTTTTAACTCTCTCTCGCGCGTTTTAATTTGTTGGTTTCTTAACGGTAACGAGAGGTAGTTAAACCCAACCACCCGATTTTTCGTTTACCCCCCACTACGAGAGGTAACTAATTAACCCTTTACACATATTGTTTTAACCGTTAGATATTTAAATGGATGATTTCATGTAATAAAAATTATATTGTTATAAATTTTTTTTTTTTTGATAAAAGGGTTAATATATTGTTATAATTAATAAACTTCAATTCTTATAAGAGAGATATAATTTCGTTTTTGCTTTAATTTTAAGGGAGAGTTATTTTCTTAAAGTGATGATAGAAAGGGAAGAGTTTTCAATGTCGAGTTCGAATGCAGACAGTAAAAAGAAAAAGACTGATTAACATGTTCTATTCTCCTATCCAAAGAGCAAAGAGTTTGTGGATTTAAAACTCAAAATATCAAGAAAATATGATATACAACTTTATTTCCTAACGTGTATGAGCATGTTTAATTGTTTAAATGTTATATATTGATTTTTTTTTGTTGGTCAATGTTTCATATTATTGATTAAAAACAAAATTAGGAACATCGAACATATGAGTTAGATCAGGAGTGGGCACTAAAAGAAACCACATCCATAAAAGTTAATGTCTAATAGACCAAAAAGATAAGATGGTACATTAAGAACAATGTACTCTTTTGAAAAATGCTTAAATTGAATGTATACTTCTTAAAGATTAATATCATGTAGTCCGTATATAGCTCTTTTGTATTCTTAGTTTGGTATGATTATAATTGTTTTATAAAAGAAAACCAAACGAAAACATGGAGAATGATTGAAATATCATAATGGGGTCAATTTGAGAAAAATAAAAAGGATGAGGGGTATCTTTCGAAAAAGTGAAGAAGTAAAGGGTGGTGAATGGTGATGATGAAAAGGTAGAAGTTAAGTGCATCCGTGTGCGTATGTCTGTCGCCACTCTTTGTCGGCTCTGTTCTCCAACTCCTTAACAAATGCCTCAGACTTCAGACCCTCACGTTTCCCTATTGCCCCTTCGTCTTTTAAAAATGTAAACGGCTTCACTCACGTGTTTGGTAGGGCTTCCATGCACATGTCCACCATGTTACTTCTTCCCATTTTTGTTTGTTTTCATTAAATCCAAAGATTTTTAAAGTTATCAAACTTTCTTTCTCTCGATAATAGAGATTTTGTACCATAAAACCTTACGAGGAAATATAATGCTACACAATTTTTAGATAGATTGTTATCCTATTTTCTATATATATATATATATTTTTAAAGTGAAGTTATAGAATATTATAAAGAACATTTAAAACTTAAAAGTCAATTCCTTCTAACCCTTTTGAAGAAGACATATATGTTGTCAAAATCATAAAATCATTCGACAATTTTGTCTTTTTTTTTTACAAATGATAACCTCAATTTGTAGGAAACATTATTTACTTTGACCCGAACTTTAACAGATTTATAAAGGATATCGATTTTCAGGAATAAATCAACATTTTCATTTTGAAAGAAATTTACGTTTTACACCCAAAAAAAAACACACACGCACACACATACACAAACTACAAAGAATGAAAATTCAACCTCTATACAAAGGAGATCTTTGTGGAAAAATCATCTTGGAGACTCTTGATTGTCTGAAAACCTTAATAGGACTTGGAAAGTACCAACTATTTCCCTTGCTCGTTAGCAGTTCTCCGGCGTCGGATATCGACTTACTTTTAACCGTAGCAGCCTTCGGTTTCGTCTCTCCCCAGTTTCCTCTGAACAATCTCCAGAGCGAACGTCCACGACCAGGTTGGAGATCCGACTCGGTTTCCAAAACCGGCTCCGGTTTAGTTGACCAAAGAAACGGAATCACAATCGAAGTCGATCTCCGAAACGCCGGCTCGCATTCGATCAGGTTAGCAACACGGCCAACCGATCCGATACGAGATAACGGAACGTCATCTCCTCTGCCGGCGGATACGGAGGCGCGTGGAGTACACGAACATGGAAGTTCGTGGGCACAATCGGGGCAGAGGGAGAAGAGGCGTTCGTGGAGACAGTATGGACAAACGCCGCCATCGCAGACGAAACGGCGTTCCGAGAGGTCGTGTCTTGAGCATTTCTGCCAAACGCTGCCTCCTTCGTCGAAACGCAAACCCATTAGAGTTTTCTCGCGTTTTACTTCGCTTTCTCGCGTTTTCCTTGTCTCTGAACTTTGTTGCTTGCTGTGAAGGGAAGATAGAGAGAGAGAGAGAGAGAGAGAGAGAGAGAGAG
>VBRH01000157.1:54199-100062 GCA_014578085.1 Cardamine resedifolia
GTTCTATAACTCTAAAGTGGGTGTTGATTAAGCCACTAAGCCCCACTCTGCTTAACCATAACCCTGGTTAGTGGAACTAACTTTAGCTTAACTCATATCAACGGCGAATTATATGCCTTGATTATCGATCCGTTGCGTATCGTCTGCTTCATTTATTTTATTAATATATATACACATCCACATATATATCAACTAGTTTACGACGTACTGTTACGTAAAAGTCATATATCTTTTGTAATATTGATAACACTTCAAAAATTTTACGTAAACTATTACACTTACAAAAATATAGTTAAACTCCCAAATATATATAGATATATACGAAATTTTTATCAATTTTAAAACATCCAAATTTTTTGTTACAACATTGTTGTTACATAAAACAATACTAATTTGTTATTTGTAATTTTTGTAAGTTTCATCTCTAACAACATACTCATATCAAATAAACAATTAGCTAGCAATTAGGTAAATTTTATCTCTAACAAATGACAATATACTCATATCGTGTAAATGCAGTTTCTTATCCAATTAGGTAGTTTTTGTAGTTTCTTTGGAACCCTAGGTCTTAAGTTCAAAGTTGGCTAGGAAAAAATGACTAAAGCTTCACATGGATTATCAATGGCTGATCTCAGACCAAAAGAGACTATGGAAATACTTTTCACTATTTTGATTTTTACAACGAAATTGAAGAATGTGGACAATTTGTTAGAAATAATTTCACTTTTACACATGGTAAATTGCAGAATCCTAGTGTTCTGTTCCTTGTTTGTTACAAGGCTTTTGCAACTAGTAAAAGATTATTCCATACCCAATATTTATTTCCGCAGACACTAATATCGAATAGTATGATATAACTCAGTTTCAACTTTCAACACAAAGCAGTGAAACAGAGGAACGAGTTGTTTTTATTACCAGAACATGAAACAGAGACGCCGTCTTAAAAATACACATACATATGATATAACACAAAAAGAGTCATCCTTATACAAACACATGAACTAAAAATATGGTTTTGATTCTCGGATTGTAACGAAGTGAGTGGCTAAGTGCGCAGCAGCCAGAGCCATGGGAATAGATAGAAACTGGTAATTTCTCCAAGTGAGGTGGTTTCATCTACATCAACATGGACTAGGGAGTACCAACAAGTGTACGGGACAAAAAAAATTGTGCAACATACCAGTATTTTGAATGGTGTGAAATGAGATTTTTCTTTCAGTAATTTTTCCAGAGCAAACGTCTGGTCATGGCTGGTGGAGCTAGGCCCAGGCCCGGTATGTCGCGGATGTCTTTGTTGTTTGGGTTCACAATCTATCCAAAAGAGAAAAATGAAGAAGTTATAAGTATGATAATGTGGACACAATAGCCACGCAAATAGCATATGGAAGGAAAGATAGTGAATATGAATGTAGAAAAGAGATGAAATTAACAATCATAGAGGAGACAAATTTATTCATATTCCTTAATTGAAATACTGAAGAAAGAAAAATTGTGGGCATTTGTGCTTTTTATAGGCTCTTCGATTAACATGATATCCAGAAAAGTACAAAACCGACCATGGAAAGATAATGACGAACAGAGAAATCTAAAAATACTCAAACAAGTATCCAAGTTGAATAAGGAGTTGAGAGGTACCTTGACGATGATGATTGCTATGACACCAATGACGATAAGGACAAGAAATGCCATAATACATTTGTCAGTGGCAACCTGAGAAAAAGGGCATAAACTAAGTTAAAGGGGCAAGAGGGAGCTGAAGATAACTGGGAATGGTATAAAGAAGAAATAAGGAGATTTTAGAGACTGACCTGCCTACCAATTTCCTTGACCAGTTTGGAGGCTTTCTTGAGTGAGAAATGAATAGAATCGAGCTCATTGACAACTCTACTCATTTGCTCGGTCTGAACAGTGAAAAGGTAAACTATCTTAATTCTCAGAATTTACCCACAATCTTGAAAACAAGGAAAACGAGATTCCGGTAGAAGAATGGCTGTTTGAAAACAAGTAGTGTGGCCTAACTACAAACCTGAGCCTTGAGAGCAGCTGAAGTTTCCGTTCCAACATTAATAGTCTCTTGAACAATCTGTTGTCAAAGCCATAAAAAAATGCAGTGAGATGTTTGTTTTTTGAATATGAGGAAATGGACACAAGTTATCAGATGGCACATCAAAGCTCCATGAATACTAGACTGAAGGCAATGATATATTCAGATAATCTGAAAAAACAGAAAAAAGAAAAGAAAAGTAGTGACCTTTTTCCCCCTCTCAATGGCTTGATCTGTGTCATCCATCATCGAGTTTCCTTTATCCATTAGCTCTTGATTGGACAGGTCTGAGAGTGATTAAGTTGCCAGTAAATACTCTAGGTAAAATGTATGCATACAACAAATGACTAGATCTAAAAACGTGCAATAAACATCTCATTGTTGGCTAGGTTGCAAGATCATGAATCAAAGGCTTACTTGAAGCTAACAAGACATTCTCTTCCATGTGTTCTTCTCCAGGTCCATCGAAAAGATCTACTCGCTTGTTATTGGTTGCTAGGTTGGATGAATATCTGTACAACCATCAATCACAATAAACATGATAATAAGCAACAACTTCAACAAAAACCAATTCTTGAACATCAATCGAATAATAAGTCAGAGAATTGAGAAATTCGCAAAGAGTCACATACTTCTTCTTAAGAGCAACATATGAGTTAAGTTCCTTAACCTACACAAACACAACATCACCTGACATTAGAAATGATTGAAGAGAGCTCACTAATGGCATCAAATCAGATGAAAAAGAAATCCTTAACCATAGATTGTCGTCTATCGTTCAACATGCGGTTAGTGTTGGCATCATTACCACTTTCCAAGCTTTTAACTTCCCTATCGAAATCTTTAACAAGGCTGCAAAGAAGAAGAAGGCATCTTTCATCAGATAATCATCAAAACCAGATTTAATAATTAAAAAGAAAAAAAAACGAAAACAAATGTTACCTCTTACAGTCACGCATTTTGTCAGTAAGTTCTTCCAGCTGCCTACTTTGCCTATTAGCATCTTTGATCTTCTCCAGCTTCTGAAATCCATTTCTGGATAAAACCCAAAATATCATCAGAAAACACACGAAAAATCACAAACAAAGGGAACTAAACAAAAAAAGCAACGGAGATTCTCACGATAAAGCTCGGAAAAGGTCATTGATTTGTCCTTCGATCTCAGCCAGCTCTTCGCTAACCGCCGATATTGGATCCATTTCTTCAATGCGATAATGTACAAAGACAACAATGCCTCTTCTTCAGATCCACGCGAACAATTTTATCAAAATGTCGAACACGGATCGACTCGTCGAGATTAGATCCGTATGGATCTAGAATCTAATCACACTTGCTCGTCGACGAAACAATCGAATCTCGATTGTCAAAAAATTACCGAACAAATCGTAATACCAAACCTGTGGGAATTTTGGTTTTCAGATCTAGAGTCCAATGTGGGATAATTCAAAATCGATAACGAAGAGATAGAAATCAAAAATCACGAGCACAAGCTTCTTCTCAATCAGATTTGTTTTTGTTGTTTTTTTGCCCTATTTTCTCTCGGACATTTTTTTTGCTGTTTGGGGGAATTTCTTAGCTATTTTCTTGCCATTGATTTGGCTCGAAGGGACGAAAATGAGAGAGATTTGAAAAACTGCGTTACCGAAAATCAGTGGGACCCGCCACAACGCCGTTTGTCAGTAGAGAGAACTCATATAACCTGGGACGTTGGATTGGTCACCTCTCCTGATCCAACGGTCAATACTATTCACGTTAGCTTATGAGATAATTGACTTAAAACAAAGATAAATATTAGGTGGATCAAATAAACCGCACAAAATAAATTTTTTTTTCCAAAAGATAGTATCATTTTTATTTAGAATAAAAATAATATTTTTGTTAAACGGTAATTCTTTTAGTACAAATCCATTATTCTTATTTTTTTAAGGTTTAGAACTTAGAATTTAGAGTTTTCTAAACCCTAAACCCTAAATCTTACTTCCTATCCCTAAAAACTTTATCCTAAATCTTAAAATATTTAATCCAAACCAACAAATTAAATTATTGTTTTTTATAAAAATATTATTTTTGTCCGTGTACTATTTTTGGCCAAAAAAAAAAAAAACTATTTTAAAGAAATTCTCATAATATAATGGTTTTTATATATTTATAGTGCTTAGTTTGTATTGGTAATCAATTTGGACCCCATGGAATGTACTTCCTATAGTTCATTCGTCTGCTCCAAATGTTCTTTTTTTTTTCATGAGCTCAAATTCGTCTTTTCCTTTTGGTTTCAGACGAAGAGGACGAAGAAGGCTGGAATTGTCGGGAAATATGGTGAGTGCACATATGTCTCTTATACTATATTTTTATGAATTATGATGCAATTGATTGCTTCATTCGTTGCATGAGATGTGCTCTGCTGTGTGAATCATGAGACGCTTAGAGCCATATTGTGTTGTTCTCTATGTTAGCATGTTTCTGAAACTGGTGAAATTTGCTCTGTAAAGGGACAAGATATGGTGCCAGTCTAAGGAAGCAAATCAAAAAGATGGAAGTGAGTCAGCACAGCAAATACTTATGCGAGTTCTGTGGCAAGGTCTGTCTGTATACATACTTTTAATTACCCAAGTAAGCTCTTTTTTGTTTTTGTTTTCCCCACTAAATGCTATATTTCTGATGCAGTATGCTGTTAAGAGGAAAGCTGTTGGAATTTGGGGATGCAAGGACTGCGGGAAAGTTAAAGCTGGAGGTGCCTACACTATGAAGTAAGACCATTTTCTTAACTTTTTTTTTTTTTTTGATAAAACCATGGAAGTTTATTTTCTTAACTTTTACACTGTCCCACAATTTTTTTAGGAGTACCATCAGGAGGTTGAGAGACCAAACTGATAGCTAGACTTCAACTTATAGTGTCATGAACAATTTCATGACTTGCCATTTTTTCTTGGTATTAGACTAGATTTCTAATTGTTTGATGAAGTTGGGAATTTTGGCTACATGTTTCTCCATGAAGCAGACCCAATGTTTATTTCCCTTATTTATTTACAAAGATGTCTTTTGGTTACACATTCACTGGTTTATTATTATCTACATTTTAAAACTAGCTTTGATCGTGAAAAAAAAAACTATCTTACTCCAAATGAAGATCTATTTCTAACCTATGAGTTCTCAACATCTGGTTCCTAGGTCATTCCTGTTAAAATGTTTGTGATTGGACAGCCTTCACGGCTGCTACTCTAGCCGCATTTGCTGCTCTATTTGCAGCCATCACCACTCTGTTGATTCTCTCTTCCAGTTTCACAGCTTCACTTGCTTTCTGAGCTGCTTTTCTTGCTCGCTGAGGAACCAATGCAAAAGACATAAAATCAACACAGATTTCACAACGCATATAATATATGATGTTTGCAGCATTAAAGATAAGCTACTACTTTACTTACCTCAACAGCATCAACAACTTTGGAATGGCTGATGGTAAAAGAAGATTCTGGACGGATGGTCTGCCCACTAGCACAACTGAGAATACCGTCTTCCCAATGACCGGCCTGTGTCTCACCATTCCTGAAAGTATACATACCGAGCCCTTGCCTTCTTCCCTCGTGCCAAGCTCCTTCATACTTATGCCCGTTTTCAAATTGATACACTCCAAAACCATGCATCTTGTCTGCAAAATACTCCCCTGCATATGCATCACCATTTCTGCAACAGCAGCATAACTTCATGTTAATATATAGTTTTTAGTTTTAAGCACACTTGAACATGCAATGCTTCATGAAATGGCCTAAGATCAATGCTAATGGCAGTAATAGAATAGCCTGAACTTTGATGTTCGCTAGACTTGCTTAAAAGGTGAATATAACCACGACAAGCAGAAAACACAACCCAATTATTCATCAAATATCAGCAATCGAAAATCAAAAGCCTTTCAGTGGTCCTCCAGATTCACAATTGATCAAAAGGTGAAGAACGGCCACACTAAAAAGGAAACACAAACTCATGACCCTAAAAACACCATCACAGGTCAAAGCACAACCATATTCCGGAAACTCAAATGACTGTTCCGAGTAAGAAAGGATAATGCTGACCTGAAATGGTAACTACCAAGGCCATGTTTGACACTCCATTTAAACTCTCCATGGTATCCACTTCCATCCTCAGAGGTAGATACACCACACCCATGGCACTGCCCATTAGACCATTCACCAGCATATACATCTCCCGTATAAAACGTATAGACTCCAATTCCATGTCTTAGCCCTAGCCTATATTGACCTCTATACCTACTTCCTTTAGCCCATGTTTCTACTCCATAACCATCATATTTCCCATCAATCCACTCTCCTTCGTATTTGCCTTTCATAGAATAGTAAAAAACTCCACTTCCTGAACACTTCCCTCTATGAAACTCTCCCTCATACACATCATTTCTGCCAAACTTCTGAACCGCAGAGCCTGAGTTGGTCTTATTCTCCGCAACTGGCTTTGACCCGATGGACCAAACAACTTGGTTTGTGCTCAGCTGAGAGGAAGAGAATCTGGCAGGGATAAAGGTCAGCAAGCGAGCGAGAAACAGTCGGATTGAGGGTAAGTGAGGAAGAGCGAATTTGAGAGCGACGGCGAGGATGAAGGAGAGAGCGATAATGGCGCAGATTAGACGAAGAAAGATACGAAGATTGATTAAAAGGAAGAAGATGTATAAAGGAGGGACGGCGAGAAGCAGCAAGAAACGAAGATGGAAACAAATCAAACGCGCTTGAAGGATATGGCGTAGAAGCTTCCTCACGAGCCGATTCGATGAAAGAAAAGACAAAAGATTCGACGGGAAAAATGAAGATATTGATCCCAATCGTGCTCGGGATCGTCCTCGTCGGAAATCTCGGAAATGGTCAACGGCGGAAGCGATTTTAGACGGTTGAGTCACCAGAGACCTTTTGTGCGGAGTCGAGATTGGGTTTTGAGATGATGAATCTGGGATATCAACCGTGAGATGATGACTCTGATCTTGTGGATGATTATACACAGTGAAACCAGCGCCTGTATCAATGGACGTTCGAAATGTGGAGTTATCTGGGCTCTGATGATGATGATGATAATGGTGAATCAGATTAAGGATAGGGTTGGGATCGGAATCGTCTTTCCCGATTGATCGTCGTTCTGTTACAGATGATTTCTTCTGATGCATTTACATAAAAAGTATGGAACTTGGAAGAGGATGAAGAAGAAATGCTCGGTAATTTAGGGTTCTTGAAAATTAGGGTTTTCTCAAATCCAAGCTTGTGGTTTTTGTTCCTTTAACTGCTTTCAAGTTTTTCCACAAAGAAGAAGAAGAAGAGGAGCTCAATTTTGAACTTTTGAAAACTATTGTAAGACACCCGCGTGGAAATAAAATAAACCTCCGAGTTCCACTTATTTACCAAGGGATGCCACTTGTTGACTTGATCCTTGATGACAATTTAATTAAGGAATTAATTACTAAACTAAAGAAATCTCTGTGGTTAAGAGAACTTTATATTCTCAAAAGATTCCAAAAATTCACACGCTTGACGCTTTCAGCAGATGAATCTAATTGCATACCATTTCAGATGATTGATTAATAAAGTAATGGTGTTTTATTAAATGGAGTATTTATTTTTCTTTATTTAATTTATTTGGTGGTATGGTTGTTGATTAACAACCAATAATTGTACGATTAGTTTACTGAGTTATAATTTATATAATTGCGAGCTTACTTCCAAAAACAATAACCAGTGAAAGGGGTTGGAATTTTGTAAAGCACTTCATCAAAACAAACATACATTAATTTTTTAAGAAGTGGTTTAAGATTGAGCAAAACTAGTTTCACAAAAGGACAAGTTTAACAAGGTCATAAAAGCAACATTCAATCATTTATTGGACAATTCTTTTTTAGCAATCTATTTGCAACAACCCTTAATCTTGACAACTATTTTTAATAATCTTTTACCATAGAGAGCAGCCCAAAATGATTCATAAAAAGAATTCCACTCATACATTATCATATTTTGATTGTGATCGACTGAAACATGTAATTTAGTGATTTCTATTAGTATCCCAAATAAAAATCCAGCTATTATGTGGTGTGTACAAACTAAAAACCCTTTGTATTCCAGCCTAAAATTACTAAAAATGCACTTGTAAATAATTTAACAGCTAGTCAAAATCTTAAGATATGGCTAATAATATATAATGATAAGTGTGGTAATGGAAAATAAGAGAGTACCATAAAGGCAACCAGCTCTGAATATCTCAATGAATGGATAAGTGCTAAGATATTCACTTTCGTTATCCAAAGATTTCATGGCCACCCATACAACAATACCCATCATGATCCTATCTATGTACACAATTGTTATCTCTATCATAATTCAAGAGTAATCTTTATGGAGGATTTTCAAGACCAATCTATACTTTAAAAGCTAAAAAACAACATGGAATAAATAGTTTTGGAATCAGCAATAAAAGTATATGAAACTAACATAGTGGCTCCTACAGCTATTAATTAAGTAACAGTAACAATACTATCTTTCCTTTTCCAATTTCAAATCAAAACCAAATCTGAGATGAGACTAGGACAAACAAACAAATAAACAAGATGGTTAGTGCTTAAAGATCACTAAGACACATCAAGAGATGGTAAGGTCATGGATTCGCTAGGCTTCTATGGTTTCAGGTTCCCATATGTCATATAAGTAGCATATGTTGTAGATGCAAGGACAACACACAGACAATTGTTGCAAATACATGACAATGCAGTGTATGAAAATGGTGAAATTTCAGGGAATTACTTAAGAGTTAAACAATGCAGGTAAAAGGAACAAAGGAAAAAGACTAGTACCTTGTAATTTTTGTTTAAGCTGTCTTCTTTATTTGTATATTGTTCAGAACTAACATTAGAGCCAAAAAAAATGAACAAGAAGAAGAATACAATCGATAACAACAGATTTTATCAGTAGAGCCTACCAGTACACTCGTTGGAACCACAATAGCAATATTTCTTCTTGATATTGCCATTAGAGTCGATTACCTGATCGATCCTATAATTGTAATCATACGACAGTTCCTCAAGTGGAGGTATATTGTCCGCTGCAAAGAACATCACGTGAGGGATGCTGGTGTCCTCATGGTCGTATAATACATCTTGTGCGTACAGATTTGGTGAACAGCTGTGGTTTATAAACCTCCCTATGTTTCCTTTCCGTGCAGCGTCTATGGTGAACCCATCTTCCTCCCCGATGTCAAAGAGGTACTCATCTTCCCCAGTACGTCTTTCAGCATCTTTATCCTCTATAAGCTCTCCTGTGTACTCACAGATGAAGCTTCCCATAGGAATTGAGTTTAGTGATCTCACTCCCCAGCCTCTTGATTCTGTTTTAAAGATCTCCAGCTGGAACTTGGGCCCGTGCTGTGTGACTCGCATGTAGCAAGAAGGCGGGCATTTGCAGTGTGGGCCACACTCATAGACCAGGGGCTTTGCTAGAACAATGGCTCCATCATGATTGTACGGTAACTCTCCTCCGTTTTTCACAATGCAGGCACAGTTTTCTGATTCAGAGCAGCGTTTTTTGCAACCGCAGCTCTTTGGAGGAACCGGCAGGCACCAATCCGGACATATCATTTTAGGCGTGTAGATGAACGGAGGTGGTTTATCGTCGTCTAAATTGTTCACAGCACATATGGGTAATATCTCTTTCCCCTCTGAGATATCAACACTGCAAAGACCATCCCGAAACTTGGATATCTTTGATTTCTTCACCACTTTCCAGGAAAGCTCGGGTTGTCCAGGAATACGCCGCAGTTTGAACTTGAAGACAGCCTTACCGTGAGACCCGGTTTCTTGCCAGAATTCCTCCACCAGATACAATCCATCGTAAACATAATTCTTTGCATCAGCTGATGAGTCTGATGTTGTGCTTTTGTTTCCTCTTATGACCCGCACAGGATTCATTTTTTGTATACTGTTTTTCAACGCGAGGTTTCCCTTTACAAGCCGTTGGTCTTTGGGTTCATTAATGTTGTTTTCTTTTTTCTTTCCTTTCCCCACATTTCCGCCTTGACCCGTGTAGATCAAGACATCCGAGTAATCAAGATCCTCATCATAAACTCCAGAGAATACAATACTCGTGGCAACTAGTTCCCCGCCATCATCTTTCATAAAATCAATACCACCTTGAGGTGGTCTATGTATACCAAGAAAGTTCAGCTCCATTCTAAATTGAAATTCATCGCCAACCTCAATACCAGGCACAGTTCCCATAATCTGAGTACCAGAGTTAAGATGTTTCCCTTGACTCTTGAGAATCTTCACGGCCTCGCAAACCACTCTGAACTTGCCACCATTTCTTTTCTTAGGCCTTGCTTCTTCCTCCTGCAAAATTTTTCTACAAGTTCCATGGAAAAAACGTAGAGTTTCCTTAACTTTGGACCGAGCACTATCCCCACTGCTTGGTCCACTAGAAAGCCCACCATTTGATAACCAATGATTTAGAGCTAATCTCTCTTTATTCGGGATAATGATCTCACTATTCTTCCTCCTAGATCCTTCACCATAATCTCCATTCGTCTCCTTGGAAGGCTTCAAGGGTGAAGGCATTGCCAGCCCTTTCTTTGCATCTACTCTGCCTGCAGCCTCAATTGGTTTTGGAACAGTAACCATTGACTTCTCAAGTTCCAATGGCTCCAGAACCTCTGGTGATGTGTTTTTAGCAAGAGATTGACCCAAATTATCTCCAGAATCTGACTTCTCCAGAACCAAGTTTTTCTCTTCCATTGACATAGCAACCTTCACAGTCATTCCACTAGTTGAAAATTTGCTCCCCATGTTTGGAGATAAGTCTCTCTCTACAAAAATCGTTCGTTCACAAAGCCGTTTTGTCCCAGTGATGCTTTGCCTGGAAACAGACCCCAACAGCACATCTTTTGATGCACAAATAAAATTTTCATCTTCTTCTGGAAAGGTAATGCTCTGAGGCTGGACCTTGGCCATATTTAGCTCACTTGTGTTTTCTGGCAGGTTCCTCCTATCTTTCATTGGTTCTTGCATGTTAACTCGATGAGATTGAGCTTCTTCGGTTGCCCCAAGGTCCATATCATTACAAAGGATTTCATCAAGAGATTTCAAACGATCTCGCTCTCCCACGTTTTCTTCAGGAATCAACTCAACCTCAGCTTCAGAAGAAGGAACACAGTCATCAGAAACATTTCTGTTCTCGCAAGTCTCAATTTGGAACTCCTTTTGTATTGTCCTCGATCTGAGCTGCAAGGAAATCGATCCACAATCAGGTGGAAACTCACTTTCTGCTGCAACCTTAAACCGCTTGGACTTCCTCCGCCCCAGAGGATCGGTGTAGCTACCATTCTGTGTAACTGTTGTTTCTAGTATCTCCTTAGAAGAAGCACTATCACCGCCCCGAGAACAAAGTTTTGATGACTTTGTACGTACCATGTTGTCCAATTCCTAGTCATGTAAATAGAAGAAGAATATGAACAAAAAAACACCAGCCTACTACTTGATCATTATAACAGCAGTAACAACAGGGCTAAAGCAAGAAAAACATGACTTAACCATAGAATCATCTATACCTAGTAGCATTTTCAAACTATAACCTGATCATAAGATCCAAGCAAAATCCAAGGTCATGATAGCCAAGAAAGAGCTAAAACAAGTTAACTTGACCATAGTAATGAATATCATTGGCAATGCATGTTATGGTAGTGTAAGTTGATCATGAAAAATGCATGTTTTAAAAACCCTAGACAAAGAAATGTCAGGAATTACAGTAAAATCTTTGCCTCCATCAACACAGTGAAAATCCTTTAAATCCCTTTTTTCCATTATTTCCACCACAGTTTCAAAAACAGAAACTTTTTGCGGAAACTAAACCCAAATTCCAAAACTGTACCTTTTTCCCAAAATGCATTGTTTCATTCAACAGAAACGCAGTAAAAGAGAGATCAAAGCAATTGAAAAGATCCAATCTTGCATCTCCAAACACCAAAAAAAAAAAAAGCAAAAAAAATAGAAAATCAGATAAAGGTGTAGAAAGATTTACCAGGAAAAATGTAGGGATGAAGGAATAATGGTAATGGCGGAGATGACAAGTCGATTGGGTTTACAAAGAGCGGGAGATGTGTGTGAGAGGCGTTACTCAAATTGGGTAATTTGGCATTTCCTGAGGAACAAAACAAATCACTTTAATTATCCTTTATTTATGAGAATTCACTTTTTCATAAACTCACTCAAATAACTCTCTTTTTTTTTAATCCCAAACATGCATCTCCTGCTCTGCTCTGTAACTGTAACTCTGCTTTCCAGCTATGGGGATATGATAGATTAGCACTAAGAATATTCTAATTCTGTTTATACAAAGTTCACCAACACTATTTATATGCAAGTTTTAGAGGGGGATAGGGTTTTAGTGAATGAATCTCTAGTAATGTTGTATTTGGAAGAAAAAATAACCAAAAAAAAAAAAATGTTGTATTGGAAATACAATCTTTGTTAATATCTAATTCTAGAGATAAATTGGAAAGAGAATCTTTGAGAATATTTAAAGATTTTCAGAGTTCTAGATAATCCCTAGTAAAAGATGAAAAAAGAAGAAGATAATCTCTAGTAACAAAAAAAAATGTTAAATACAAATCATTAATTTTTTAAACTATAGGTATTTGATAAACTACTATGACCACATTATACTAAGATTAGAAGTAAAAGTTATTTAACAAAAATATTAGAAGTAATGTCATGGTTGAAATCATAACTTTTTAAAACTATAGGTATTTGATAAACTACTATGACCACATTATGCTAAGACAGAGGTTGTTAAAGAGGTTTACATGTGAACAAAAAGAATGTATATTTTTCTACCAAAAAAAGAAGAAGAATATTGTATATGGTAGAACATCTCTATCTGGATTTGAAAATCCTGTTAACCTAGCAAGTTTACTAGTGTTTAATGAAACCAGGAACAATTTTGCAGAATTAGTTTATAAAGTTAAATTATAGTATGGGATGAAACATCAATAGTGTGTAAACACTTTTCAAAATTTTAGATAAGAAAATACTATAAGCATAATTTACATAAACCCTAAAAATCTGTTAACTAACATGTCTAATTACATAATCGAATCATAAAAGGAATAGCGGAATACCTCCATTAGTCGTCTGAAGTTTTGATATGTTAGCTTAGGAGATTATATTTCTCTTTTCTTGTTGTTATCTTTTTTTTTTTTTAACTTTTACGATGGAATCGAAATATATATATTTATAGGCGGAGAAAACACCTAATTTATTATTAGGGTTTCCTTATAATTTAATTTCAACCATAGTAATAGATATTGATTAAAAATTAAACTTTTTTATTACCAAATTAATTAATGACCAAATATTTAAAGAATAGTAATATTCCAATAAAAAACATATTACTATAAAACCACATAATAGAAAAAGAAATATTCCTTATACATTATCATATATATGCTTATTGCAGGAAATTCATTTTTAAAAAGAAATTTCTTAAAATAGCTCAAAATGAAGTTTTTTTTGTTAGAAATAGGCCCTAAAATATTATGAGACATTTATAACATTTTCTCAAGTTTATAATTTAAAATTTTGGGTTTAGGTTAATTATTTTAAATTCATGGTATAGTTTATAAGAAGTAGGATTTAGCTTTTAGGGGTAGAGTTTAAGGTTTAATGTTTTCTAAACCCTATATTCTAAAATCTAAATCTTAAGAGCATGAAAATAGAGTTATATGTGGCATAAATAAAAATATATGGTAAATAACACAAAATATTCATTTTGTGTTATTTAAGAGAATTGTTTTTTTTTTTTTGGTCTAACTTCCACTAAGCCAATTTTTGAATAGACATTTTCACAATTTTATTGTGACTAAAAAATCTATAAGTTGTGAAATAAGAACATAGGAAAATTTTGTTTACATTAAAATTGTGAAACTGTCAATTTTTTTGAATTTTACCTGAAGAAAACACAATGTGATGTTTCTTCCACCACTCGATTATGAAGCCAAAAACAATATAGAATTGAAAGCTCTTATCTCTAATCACACACATCACAATTATTCGAGCAATAGAATTCGCTAAAACTCTAACCGAGTGAAAATCACTGATTTCAAAATCATCAACAAGCCGATAAATCTAAAGAAAGCCACATTTTAGATTGGAGAATTGTGTTTATGGCCCATAATATTTTCCGAAACAAATACCACACGATGGATATGACTGTCTTTCAAACCACCTTAACTCCAATTGAGAAAATTTGACCAACAATTCTTCTTAATTACGCTGACGAAAGTTAAATCAATCCTAACAATATTCGCCCATCGAAGGTGACTTAAATCTGTGACTCAATCGAATCTTTTATGACTTAGAAATTCAACTTGAAGATTGGATTAAACCCATAAAAATGGAGGGTCGAAGAATGATTCCAAACATAAGCAAAAGCCAAGGGAAAAATACAAGAACAAAAATAGACATGATAAAACCCAAACCAATGAAAATCGCAAGCTACATAAACTTAAACTAGAGATGAAAAAAAAACATCAAAGAAAACCATCATATAAAAAACAGCGCCGAGAAAGAGAATGGTAACACATAAGTAAGACTTAAGCCGGAACGAAAGTCAGAAACAAAACTGGAAACAGAAGAGAAGAGATCGGTGCGGACGTTGCTTAGATGCCGCCATGCCGGCATTGCCAAACACATGAGAAGGCGGTGAAACCTATAGAGAATCCCGGTAATTCGTTTTTATAATTCGAGACAAATAATGCATGTAATATACATCGTATATGTTTGGAATATAATAGTTGCAAAGTTTTAAATATTGAAAAAAATATATTAGGTTTATGCCCTAAAAGATGAAGAGCCTAATGATGAAAAGTTGAGATCCATATTCTTTAAGATTTGTTATATGAAACAATATTAGAATATTTTTTTATATGAAAAATCATTTATAAAAAAATTATATTCGGTTTTCAAGAGAGCAGTATATTGTGTGTGTGTCTTACAAATAATGACGTGGATATATAATATAACTAACGACTACATGCTTTAATAATTAATAGTTATCACTATAAATTAAGAAAACAGTAATTCATATTTTGTCATTGAAATTTTGGACGAATTTGATGTTTTAGTTTTAAATTAGAAAACACCGTCATTATTATTATGTTACCTTTTTTTAATGGAAATCCAAATTGTCAAATGGATTTCCATATCTGTCATATAAAAGTACAATTTATTTAATTATTACATAATCATATAATGTATTAATCATTGTTATTACCCGTATACATAATATAGTACATTAATACTTTTTCATTCTCTATTTACCTTTTAAAAAATCATTTATTAATATTAATTTAGCTACTTCTCAATTACCTAAATAGAATATTATTTTTGTCCTTTCCCATATTTTCTCACTAAAAGTTTTATTAAAAAAAATCTTCAAAGAGATAATAATATATTAGTAAAAAACATATAAAAAGCATAGTCGGAGGCCGTGGGTTCAAGTCTTCTTAGAAGGGAAAATATTTTTTAGTCAAGCGGTAATGGACGGGTAGAAAGATGACAATTTAGATTTTAGGAAGTAAATGCAGAGATTCGGATTCGATTCCCGATCGAAACTTGGAGCACTGCTTCTAGATGCGGGCTCTCCACAAATATGGTGTCACGATATCTTAATCTTTCAATCTAGATGTTTAACACTGATATGTAAGTGTTCGACGAAACTTTATATCCGTGGGAAAAAAAAACTTATAAAGTAAGAAGAAAAACAATACTCCTACTAAAAGAGATTTTATTGGTGCTACACTATAATAAGATTATTAATTAAGGGGTCGACAAAAATAAGAAAGGAAGATAATTCTTGGTGTACTGTATACACAACCACCATCAACAGTAACTCCAGATTATTATTATTATTATGCTGCAATTCCTATCTCTCTTCGTCTTCTTCCTCTTCTTGTTTTCTCTGCAATCCTCACTTTCCCTCTCTCTCCCTAAATGCAGCTACCTCTCCTTCATCTCTGCTAATTCCTGTTTCAGCTCCCATTTAGCTATGAAGTTCTCGCGGCTACTCCGACGAATTGTCCTGTCGGTGAGTTTCGCGCCTTCGAGAATCTTCCCTGGATCGAGTTTTACTTAAAAATTGGATTTTTTAAAGCTTTTTGTAGTTTTTGCATGATGTAGATTATGGGTTTGTTTAGGTTGTCTTCTTCTTCCTATAGGTCCATGTATGTTCTTTGGGATAGTAGTTTTTAAATTTCAAGGTAATTCTACAGGTTACTCAACTTCTAGGGTTCATAAATTTGGGTTTATTCCTTAGGATGATTAGTTTGATTGGTTTGTTTCTGTTGCTTGTAATCTGCATAAAGATGGCATTTTTAGTTTATATTATGATTAAATTTAATTTAGGAAGCTCAAGTCTGTTTGTAAACCCTGTTTTGTGTTGTGACAGAGCTGAGAAGGTACGGTGGTGTTATCTTCAATAGAAGTGAGGTTAAGTAGCATTGTAGAAACTAGAAAGGAGATGACTTTAGGAGGTTGGGGTCAGAGATTTATCCAAGCAGCTTCTTCTGAATCTGAGGATTCTGCTTTGGATTTGGAGAGAAATCATCATTGCAATCACTCGAGTCTTCTTTCATCTTCAAGTCCATCTCTTCTTCAGCCATTCTCACTCAACATCCAGCACTCTGAGAGCAATGCTCCTTACTTCTCGTGGCCTACTCTTAGCCGCCTTAACGATTCTGTAGAAGACCGAGCTAACTACTTTGGTAATCTCCAGAAAGGGGTTTTACCGGAAATTTTTGGGAGGTTGCCTTCAGGACAACAAGCTACTACTTTGCTTGAGCTCATGACAATCAGAGCGTTTCATAGTAAAATCCTGCGGCGTTTTAGCCTCGGTACTGCAGTTGGGTTTCGGATCAGCCGTGGTGTTCTAACGAATATTCCAGCGATACTTGTCTTTGTTGCTAGGAAAGTTCATAGGCAATGGCTTAATCCAATGCAGTGCCTTCCTTCCGCCCTCGAGGTTGAATTATCTTCTATTCCATTCCATTCTACATACAGCCTTTTAGAAATTTTATCTGAGCATATAGGATAAGTAATGTCTTTAATTTCATAATAGGGTCCTGGAGGGGTATGGTGCGATGTAGATGTTGTGGAATTCCAATATTACGGTGCTCCTGCTGCAACACCAAAGGAACAGGTTTATAATGAACTTGTAGATGGCTTGAGAGGAAGTGATCCCTGCATTGGCTCTGGTTCTCAGGTACATCTTTTTTTTTCCTCCATCTTCTGCATACGGTAATTGTAGTCTGAGTTTTGTTCCATGTTGTGTAGGTTGCAAGCCAAGAAACGTATGGAACCTTGGGAGCTATAGTGAAAAGCAGAACAGGGAACCATCAGGTTGGTTTCCTTACTAATCGGCATGTCGCAGTTGATCTGGATTATCCGAGCCAGAAAATGTTTCATCCTTTACCTCCAAGCCTTGGACCGGGTGTCTACCTCGGTGCAGTTGAGAGAGCAACATCGTTTATCACAGATGACCAGTGGTACGGCATATTTGCTGGCACAAATCCAGGTATTTCAGTTATGGGTTCATTGCAAATCTCTGCATTGTTCTGTTCTGGCATATCTGAATGCCTACTGACTATAAAGGTCATCTTTCATATCTGTCCCAATGCAGAAACATTTGTGAGAGCGGACGGTGCCTTTATTCCTTTTGCAGAAGATTTCAACACGAGCAATGTAACTACGGTTATAAAGGGCATTGGTGAGATAGGAAATGTGCACGTTATAGATTTGCAATCCCCAATTGATAGCCTTATGGGGAAACAAGTTGTCAAAGTTGGAAGAAGCTCTGGATATACCACTGGAACCATAATGGCTTATGCTTTGGAATACAATGACGAGAAAGGGATTTGTTTCCTCACGGATTTTCTGGTCATTGGCGAGAACCAGCAAACTTTTGACCTTGAAGGTGACAGTGGAAGCCTTATACTCTTAACGGGTCCAAATGGTCAGAAGCCACGACCAGTTGGGATCATTTGGGGAGGGACAGCGAACCGAGGAAGACTTAAACTAATAGCTGGTCAAGAACCTGAGAACTGGACAAGCGGAGTGGATCTTGGTCGCCTTTTGGATCTCTTGGAGCTTGATCTCATCACATCGAACCATGAGCTTGAAGGTTTACAACTCTTTACCTAGCTTTTTTAATAGAATGGTTCCTAGGTTCTTATGCCTTATTCTTTTGGCTTTGTTTACACACTTGCAGCTGCAGCTCGAGAACAGAGGAACACTTCGGTTACAGCCCTTGATTCAACAGTTAGCCAGTCATCCCCGCCCGACCCGGTTCGATCAGGAGACAAACAAGATGAGAGCTTTGAGCCATTTATTCCGCCTGAGTTTCATATAGAAGACGCTATCAAACCAACAGCAGAAGTAGAGGAACTTGTCTTCATTGCTCCTATATTGGTTAACGAGTCTACTTCTGCCGTTAAAGGTGCAGAAGAGAAACCCAAACTGGATGATCTCGTCGCTTTAAAGAACAGTCCTGAAGAAGAGGGTAACGTGTCGTTGCATCTAGGTGAGCCCAAACTAAAGAAACCAAAGTTTTTTCTAGCTGAAACCGGAAATTGATCCCTTATACCAGTTCCCGGTTAAGTTTGGTTTGGTTTGATGGCGATTTGATGTCGTAATTGTGCATAGTATTATTATTATTCTTTGCAGACGAAAGACGTATCTGTACCAAGTTGTGTAGCAAAATTGTACTTAAAGTTTTGTGAAATTTAAAGGTAATTATCATTAATGCCTAAATGGAACATTAAACCGGGTAACGATTCAGAGCGTTTGACTTTTGGTTTCCGGTTGGGTCAATTAGAAAATAGTTTCTGACTGCGAATCTGGAGAAAGAGTCATTGTTAAAAGCAATAGGAGTGAATCAATCATTCCACAAGGGATAAAGTTTTGTCTTTTTTTGATAAGTGATATGAGCAAATGATACAAAAAGGCTTAGGGTCCATTTCCATTTTTATTAATTTAGTACCCAAATAATACAATACAAAAAAGGAGCTTTGTGTATATATATGTTATTTTAAAGTTTGAACAAAAGAAGCGAACCTTAATAGAAACAGCTAAATTAAATGTGTGACGACTTGACCATTGGCACCACCAAAATGTGACGACTACCCATGATTGCAATTATTGAAATAGTAGATGGTAAAGATTAATAGAGATATTAGATTTGTGAATGTATTAACTTATCAGATGGATTTCCCAACTGTATTAATTTTTTTTATATAATTCCTATATTATGTAAGTGCTTTACTCTATTTTCAAGGTAGTAGACATGAGAAGCTTTTCGGGGTCTTATAAAATTTTATGCAATTATGGGTTTACTAATTTTCATCTGCTTTGACGATTATATTTTGACAAAGAAATCATTAGGGGTGAACATGCTTTTTGGTCAAGTGGCCTCTAACAGTGGTCATTAAGTTGTACTTAACCGACATCCTCAGTGCAACATACCATAGAGTATGTATAAATCAAAACTACCTTATGAAATCCCATAAAAATATGGCATTGAAAGTCGAATCTCTTCTACTTTTAAAACTAATGTACATTTCTTTATGTTATTTCTAGTTACCTTCACAATTTCCAGTAGGTTAAAACTCAAAATAGGAATCGAAATTACTTTACTAAAAGACTTTTATAAAATTTAGTAACTCCACTCCCTATAATAAGATTTCCAACATTCCCAACTCAACGAAGCATAAAACCAACGAGATGATCTCTCTCATCTTCTTCTTCTTCTCCATCACTTTCTCTCTGACATCCAATGGACAATTCATCGACGACAGCAAGAACTACGAAGGCTCCTCCGATCTTGTCGACCTTCAATACCACATGGGTCCGGTCATATCCTCGCCGGCAACGAGTCTCTACATCATATGGTACGGTCGATGGAAACCAACCCACCAATCTACAATCCGAGACTTCCTCTACTCCGTCTCATCACCATCACCGGCTCAGTACCCATCAGTATCCAACTGGTGGAAGACAGTAAGGCTATACAGAGACCAGACAGGTTCCAACATCACCGGAACTCTTGTTTTGTCCGGAGAGTTCCACGACTCAACGTACTCACATGGATCTCACCTCACTCGCTTCTCTGTTCAATCTGTGATCAGAACTGCCGTGATCTCCAAGCTACCACTAAACACTCTAAACGGCTTATACTTGGTCTTAACCTCAGATGATGTAGAGATGAAAGAGTTCTGCAGAGCAATCTGCGGGTTTCATTACTTCACTTTCCCAAGCATCGTTGGTGCAACAGTACCATACGCTTGGGTCGGGAACAGTAAGAAACAATGTCCAGAAATGTGCGCCTACCCATTCGTGCAGCCTAAGCCATTTCCGGGAAGCGGGTTTATAGCCAGAGAGACGATGAAACCACCAAACGGAGAGGCGGGAATCGATGGGATGATAAGTGTGATAGCTCACGAGCTGGCAGAGGTGTCGACTAACCCGATGTTGAACGGATGGTATGGAGGAGAGGATGCGTTGGCACCGACCGAGATAGCGGATTTATGTTTGGGAGTGTATGGGTCAGGAGGAGGAGGAGGGTATATGGGGAGTGTGTATAAGGATAGGTGGAGGAATGTGTATAATGTTAATGGGATTAAAGGAAGAAAGTATCTAATTCAATGGGTTTGGGATCTTACTAGGAACAGATGTTTTGGACCAAACGCTATCAACTAGAGATTATAATGTTTCACAAAAGCCTTGTGCTTGAGGAAACCTGTATATGTTTTATCTTTGCCTTACCAAGTCGAATCTTTGCGTTTGTCAGATTAACAGTAAAATCAGAAAACAAAATCCAGATATTTAGTCCAAGATTCACTTCACAAAAAAAAAAAAAAGTCTCCGAACCAAAGCCAAGCTTTGACATCAGCATAAAACTCCGAAAATATCTCAAAACGGCTGCTCTGGCAAAGCATGTAAGCATTGATTCTGTGCTACTACTAGAACATTATTAAAAAGACACTTGCTCGACCAAAATGACTGCCTTCATCTTAGGAAAACAACTAAATGACGCAACAGCTAAGGAAACGAGAGCACCTTCTATTGTACAAGCATATCCTTGAAGAGGCCTTGTTCTGTCCTTTAGTCTTTCCAAATCCATTTGAGTGTTTATAGATCCTCACATCCAAGGAAGTCATGGAAGGGGACTTCAGGAGCTGACTGTGAGGCCATGACCTTTTCATTAGGATCATTATTGTTTCCTCTATCCTTTTCGGAGTCATCTTCACCACGTCCAAAGAAGTCATGGACGGGGACTTCACTAGCTTGATGCCAGGACATTTTCATTAGGATCATCAATGTTTCCTCTATCCTTTTCAGAGTCATCTTTAACACGTCCAAAGAAGTCACGGACGGGGACTTCAGTAGCTGACTGTGAGGCCAAGACATTTTTAATAGGATCATCATTGTTTCCTCTATCCTTTTCCGAGTCATCTTTAACACATCCAAAGTAGTCACGGACGGGAACTTCAGTAGCTGACTGTGAGGCCAATACATTTTTAATAGGATCATCATTGTTTACTTTATCCTTTTCAGAGTCATCTTCAATGAGTTTTGGCCTCAAAATCTTCCTTTTCTTGTTCTGAGAAGCTGAATGTTCAGGGCTGTCTTTACACCCTTGAGTTGGATTACCAGGGCTCTTTTGAGCTTTGCTCCGGCGCTTAAAATCAATGAATGGTAGCTTTTGAGCACTATGTTCCATACTTTCTTCACAATCTAACAGATCATCTGGAGTAGTCTCAGTAAAAGGAATCATCAAATCATTGTCAAGTGCCTTTGCTGTATGATGAGTCTTTTCCTTTTTCTTCTTTGGTTTTCCAAAATCCTCAGGATTACTCATATTTGGTCTTTTTTGCTCCATCCAATGTTTGTGACAGTCGTATAAAAAGGCCATGACCTCATCAACTGATTCAGTGTCCGGAGAAGTATCCTTTTCAGCATCAGGTTCTTCTACTGAGGTAGACAGCCTCTTGAAGACACTCACTCTGGTTCTATTTTTTTCAAGTTCAGCAGGATTAACACGATCTTGCATTCCAATCACCCTATTGATAGAGTCAAAAGCATCACCGCCAGATTCTTCATGCTGTTGATATGCTCCAACTTCGTTATGAGTTCTGTTCTCTGGATGCAAATCAGCTCCATCCCCCAATCTTGAAGGATGACTAAAAGAAGGGTAAATACTGGAACCCCTAGCCACCATATTGTTTGGTAAAGAAACATGACCACCAAAGTCTTCATGGTGTTGATATGCTGAAATTTCGTTGTTAACTCCGTCCTTAGGAGACAAATCCCTTGATGATAAAGGATCAGCAAAGGAAGGGTAGATGCTGTGGCCAGAGTAAGACGGCCTCCCAAAATTTCTCATATTCTCAGTGGCCCCTGGAGAAGTTATGAGACCAGGAAGCTGAGAATGACGCAAATGACCATTTCTGGATTCATATTCAGAACAAGTAACTTCAGTCATGCCAGAATTAGTTTGGTTTTCACGATATTCAGTAGGCATTGGAATATAGTAACCCAAGCCCATACAACTAGTCTTGTTCATGCTTGTACCATTGTGCTCATCAGGAAATGGTTGGACTGTCTCAGAGGGAAAGTTGCCACTGACATAACCACCACCAGGAAAAATTTCTTCTCTCAAATCATAATTTGAGTTGGCTGTAAAGGAGGCTGAGCCCATTGAATCAACATTAGGTGCACCAAGATCATGCCCAGAGCTGTTCATCATTGCATGTCCCATGATCCAGGGCTCACAAGGGTCATAGTACCCTGAGTTTGTTCCATATTGCAAGTCTAGAGGACCTGAGGTTTGAGCAGGAACCACTGGATCTGCCTCAAAATTAAGGTGTTCCTTGTCGTTAGACCATGAACTTGCCTGTGCGATACCATCTTTTTCATGGTTATCATTTTCTAACCAGCCACTGGCAGTGTGTCTCCTCTTCTTTGGGACTCTTTGATCATTAACTAGAGGATAATTAGAATTATTAGTAGAAGCATCTGTGCCAAAGCTATTAATCATCTTTAAGTCATATCCTACTCTTTCCTTCGTCACATGCGATTTGGGATCAACGAGTCTCCTAAAAACACCAGATGTCTCTCCAGAGTACTCAATCCCTTTACTAGGATCATACTCTAGACCAATATCAGATTCATCCCCAAAACCATTATTCTCTGTTAACCTACGACCAAGACGATGTCCTCTAACGGGAAGCTCACGGTCAACATCTCTATCCGTTTCTCCAGCATAGTGATTCCCAAAGCCACGATCACCAACTGTATTTCTCAAATTCCTTTCAGATTTTGCAACTGCAGCTTTTCTCAGTCGTGAGCTCTCTACCTTCTTTGAGCTAAACAGCTTCAACAGCCTTTGAACCTATATATAAATAACATTTTCAAACAGAACAAACAAGGATAACTGGAGACAATAACTATAATAATTTAGCAATGTATATGATTAGCAGGAGAAAATTAAGCACACACCTGAGCCTTCGAGAGTCCAAATTTGAACTTTTTGGCTGTAAAGTAATTTTCAGCAATAACATGACGAAACTCACTTTCAGTAAGTGGCCTACAACGCCACTTCTCCTTAAACTTGACCTGAGAAAATTATATCAAGGCCAAACTAATGTTAGACACAAAGTCAGTAAAAACAAAAACTCGAGGAAAGTGAATCCAAGTACCTGAGCAGGAAACTGTTTCCCAGAAGAACGGAATGCATTGGGCTCGATGTTGATTCCACCATCAGAGCAAGCCTCAAACACGCCATGTAGCTCTCTACTCTCGAATTCAAACAAAAACAACATCATTCCAGCTTTGACCTGTTTTACAAATCCAGCTTGAGCAATTGGCAAACCGAAAAGCTGTCGCTTGAGGCATTCCTTTCTTGTGGAGCTATTGGACATGAAAATTGCACCATATTCTGGATCTTCTCCAGAAGCACCATTGGATTCTTCCATATGCTTCATCCACCGATATTTCGGCATGCTGTTACAGAAAACTAAAATAACAAAAGGACTAATTTTCCTTCATTTATCGAACTGAGAAGAAACTAGAAATCAAGAAGACTTATTGAGCCAAAAAAATAATAATCAGATTGATAGAACACAAAAGCAAGGCATCAAATTTTTGTAACACTAGCAATTGAATGACGTTTTCAGAGGATAATCATGAAAAAGACGAGATTTTAAGTAAGTAGGGTTTTAAACACATGAATAGCAAACAGCAAAATCACATTTTTGATGAATAATACAAAGCAATCTGAGGTGAATAATCTAAAGGACAAAGAATTCTAAAAGGTTCTGTAAACAGTAAAACCCCAGAAACCCCAAAATCGAATCAAGTCAACATCAAAAACAATAAGTAAGCAAATAAATACAGAAAAAAAAACAAGTTAGTGACGCAATTGAAACATTCACACATTAATCAAAACGCTGACGTAACTTTATCAAAGCATTGATTCACGGATAAATCAAGCAATCGTCATGAACATATTAACAAAGGAGGTTTTTAAGAAAAAAGCAATGCAGAAGAAACCTATCAGACCTGGAGAAAAATCACGGCTTGGAGAGTTCCTCGTTTTAAAATCGACTTCTACCAAAAACAAACACGAAAAAACACCATAAAACGAAAAAAAAATATCGAATTGAAATCAAAATCGATCGGGAGCTACGAATGAGAGAGTCGCGATTAGGGTTTTTTACATTTTTTTTTTTCTCAGTATAACCGGAAGAGGAGATAACGAAACGGCGAGGAGCGAAGATTGCAAACAATATTTGGGACGAAACAAACGCAAATATCGAGAGAGATCAGTTTTCGTATGGGTTCTCTATATAAATATTCCGGATTTGTTTCGATCAAATAAAATCAAAGATTTTTTTAATCAAACATAAAAATAAAATCTTTTTTTACTTGTTGGTCCCCTAACGAAAAGATCTTTCACTTTTTTCTTAGTTTTTTTTTTGGGGATTGAACGACCTTAAAACAACTAAATAACCGAAGTTTCCAGATCAAAATAATAGTGAATATGAATCACCACCACATAAATACAGAAAAATTAAAAACAAACCTTTTAAACAACCAATATAGACACCATCTATCTACTAGTAATCCTCTAGTCCCTGACATTAGTCTCGATAATAGTTTTGGTGTTTTCACTAATTGATCATATCATATGCTTTAAACCGATTTGCCATTTTGGATTTATAGTCAAAGGAAAAACAAAATAGAGATATTCAATCATATGCATAATCAAGAGCACATTTAACAATTCACATTTTTATTCAGAATTAACAATGCACATTTAGAACCATACCTTTAATTCCTTGTTTGCTTTCGCAAAAATCACCTCGAATTTCTGTTGAGAACCAGTAAATTAAATCTTTTGATTATTCTGTTTGATTTCGGTTTCACTCAAATTGATCTGAGTTTGTGATATTATTGGAGATTTTTTTTATAAGGACTTTTCAAAAATTTTTTGGGGTTGTAAATGAAAGGTAAACAAATAAGGTTTTATGAGTGTTGATGGCTTATCGGTCTCAAATCGTCAATATTATCTCCAATTTTATCTAGATTAAAAAAAATTTATTGGGATGTTTAGAAACTAGTAGTGTTTATCTAGATTTAAACCAATGGTCAATGTTAAAGTCATCTAGATTTAAATTTTATTTAGATTAATGTCATTTGAGACCGGTCGGTCATCAACACCTGTAAAATCTTATTCGTTTATCTTTCATTTAAAATAAAACACTACTAGTTTCCAAATCTTACCACCCCGGTCTGGTTAATGTTATCTCCAGCTTGGCGCCTAGTACTTTCTTGTAGTGTTTGATATAAAAATTGGTAAGGTTTGGAAATTAGTAGTGTTTGAATTTAAAACTATCGAGTAAAGTTTAATCATATGGTCGGGTAGTTAACTCCTAAACAACTTTTTAAAAAAGAAAATATATATTCATAAATATCACAACCACAACAATGGAAAATCATATATTTAGCTAACTCCTAAACATGAATAATTTTAAAACAAAGATTGATATTTCTGTTATCGTCTGTTTGTATAAGTTATTGCAAACCAAACAGAACAATCTAGTCGAGATAAATAATATGGATAATGTAATAAATTGAGGTGCAAAACAAATGTATAAAAAATGAGGCTAAGTAAAATGAAAATAACATTTTGAATGATGAAAACAATATTTAAAAACTAGGATTGTTCCATAAAAATTTTGAATCGCATGTTTTTGTAATTCAACCGATAATTTGGTAAACAATGACAAAAAAGTGCAGCATCCAAATCGCATCACATTTTTTTTTGCATAGGCTATTATCAATCATTCTTTTGAAAATACCAAGGACAAAATGTAATCTTTTAATTTCCAAAAAAAAGAAAAGCAAGAGGACAAATGAAGCTTGTGAGGCCTGAGTGAGCCTCCTCTACTTAACGGATACTCTTCTTCTTGCGACTTTTGTTATCCATCATCCTCCATTTACATCATTTATCTCAATCCTCAACTGAAGAATATACATAACGACACTTTTCTATCCATCTCTCTTGTCATGTAAGAACCCACTCTCTCAACTCTCTTGTCTCTAATTTGATTATCTGTGTCAATTTAGTTCATTTTCCTGCTGAATGTTACTATGGTTTCTGGTGAAACATTTTGAGAATTGCTTATTGACAGGTTGGTAGCTGGAAACGCTTTGAATTGCTTATCCATTGATCCCATCAGTGGCTTCCAAAGATATTTGGGTTTTAGAATCACAATTTTCACTGGTGGGACTGTAAGAAGCTATAAGCAAGAGGGCTTTGTCATTGATGAACGCGGGAAATTAAAAAGATTTAACAGGAAGAAACTCTCGAGAAGACGATGTATGACTCAAATTTAGAAACTTTCTTTTTCTTATGAAGCTCTGTAAGATTTGGAGTTTTGAATGTTTTTTTTTTTTATATAGGTGGCTCTTTGAGAGGGCGAGGATGGAAATATGGATCTGGTTTTGTTGATGGGATCTTTCCTGTTCTGAGTCCTATTGCTCAGACGATTCTGAACTTTATTCAGAAAGAAACTGGCCCTGAAAAAGTAGCTGATGTTCTTGGAACTCTTCCTTCTACACATGCCTCTTGGGATGATCTTATCAATGTTGCTGTGCAACTCCGTTTGAACAAGAAATGGGATTCCATTATCCTGGTTAGCTTTCTTCCAACAGTTTCAAGTTTTGTCTTCATCTTTCATAGTGAAAAAGCAACATTCTTGGCATGTGTTCTTAACTGTTAGATCTCTAAATAGCGCAAGGACTTATCATTAACTGTTACAGTATTATGTTTCCTGTAGTTCTTAACTTGCTGAAGCTACAATCTTGTCTTAGGTGTGTGAGTGGATTTTAAGGAGGAGCTCCTTTCAGCCTGATGTAATCTGCTTCAATTTGCTTATAGATGCTTATGGACAAAAGTTTCAGTATAAGGAGGCGGAGTCACTCTATGTACAACTTCTTGAATCCCGCTGCGTGCCTACGGAAGACACATATGCTCTTCTTATAAAGGCATATTGTATGGCCGGGCTCATAGAGAAAGCTGAAGCTGTTTTAATCGAGATGCAAAATCATCATGTTTCTCCAAGTACGTTTCTCCTTCTCCTAAGCTCATTGGCTCATACTTTTCACTCATTCTTATAACATTTTCTTGTTTTGAGCTACTCTAGTTTTTGATCTAAACATTGTGTTTGTATAGCTGCCTCTGTATATAATGCATTTATTGAGGGGTTAATGAAGAGGAAAGGAAACACGGAAGAAGCAATCGATGTTTTCCAGAGGATGAAGCGTGATCGATGCAAACCAACTACTGAAACTTACAACTTGATGATAAATTTATACGGAAAGGTTTAGTCCAACTTCCTTTGATGTGAATATATTGGGGTTTGAGAAATTTTGATGTTCATGTCACTGAGTTTTCCTGCAGGCAAGTAAATCATACATGTCCTGGAAATTGTTTTGTGAAATGAGAAGTCACCAGTGTAAACCAAACATCTGCACATACACAGCGCTCGTGAATGCATTTGCTAGAGAAGGTCTTTGCGAGAAAGCCGAAGAAATATTTGAACAGCTTCAAGAAGATGGGCTTGAACCTGATGTCTATGTCTACAACGCTCTCATGGAGGCATATAGGTGATTAATTCATTAACCATAAAGATTGATGCCAAGAAATCAACAAAGCTTAAACTTAAAATCCTTAAAACTCGGAGACAGTCGTGCAGGTTATCCATATGGTGCTGCTGAGATATTCTCTCTTATGCAACATATGGGATGTGAACCAGATAGAGCTTCATACAATATCATGGTCGATGCATATGGTAGAGCAGGTCTTCACTCAGGTAACACAGAAGCTTCTCTAGCCAGGGATGTCCAATTCGGTTTCATATTATTCATATCTGAACAAACCGTAACCATTCTCTACATACATTCTCGCTTTTTATTTATGTGAAAACCAGATGCAGAAGCAGTGTTTGAAGCAATGAAGAGGCTAGGCATAACACCGACGATGAAATCCCACATGCTGCTTCTATCAGCTTACTCTAGAGCAAGAAACGTAACAAAATGTGAAGCCATTATGAAAGAGATGAGCGAAAACGGAGTAGAACCAGACACATTTGTCCTAAACAGCATGCTCAACTTATACGGCCGGTTAGGACAGTTCACCAAGATGGAAAAGATTCTAGCAGAGATGGAGAAGGGTCCTTGCACCGCGGATATAAGCACGTACAATATCTTGATCAACGTCTATGGTAAAGCCGGGTTCTTGGAGAGAGTTGAAGAGCTTTTTGGGGAGCTCAAGGAGAGGAATTTCAGACCTGATGTTGTAACATGGACCTCGAGGATCGGTGCTTACTCGAGGAAGAAACTGTATGTGAAATGTCTTGAGATATTTGAAGAGATGATTGATTCGGGTTGTGCACCAGATGGTGGAACAGCTAAGGTTCTTCTATCAGCTTGTTCTAGAGAGGATCAAGTGGAACAAGTTACTTCAGTGCTTAGAAGTATGCATAAGGATGTGACTGTGAGTTCTCTTGTCCCAAAGTTAATGGCTAAATCCTTAACTGTGTAAAAAAATAGCATTTTTAGATCAGCCTTTTATAATAAAGTTTGGATTTTTATGATCAATGTTATATAATAGATGGTGTAGTGTCATACATAATCCTCAATATTGCTTTAGTGGGGTAGTTGATGCGAAATTGGTCCGTGAGCAAATGATTCAGAAAGTGATACATTATATAAAGAAAAAAGAGCACTCACCAAACCCTTAAAGTTGTCGTAAGAATATAATAATAAGCCGTGTTCGGTCGGTGAGTGCAGTCTCGGTCACTGTTGTTGTGAATCTAGATCTCCACGAAAAATGGCTTGTAGATTGTTGTGGGCTTCTAGGGTTGCTTCTCATCTAAGGATCTCCGTTGCCCAACGAGGCTTTTCTTCCGGTGAACCTCAATCTCGTTTCTTTTTGTTTGATCTCTTCGGTTACTCTCTCTGACTTTGCTGCTTTTTTTTTTTTTTAATCTGAGATTGTTCTTTTTGAAATTATGTGTTTTTGGTTGTTTTTTTATATCTGATTGGATTCTAAGCGGAGTATTATGTTTGCAAATCTCATTTTTGTTGGATTGACACTAATAGAATCTGTTTCTCTCTTTATTTTTTGGTATCAAATCCCAGAAATTGCATTTGATTCTACGAGGCTCTGTTAATAATAATCTCCTTAATGTTCAGAAACTTCTTAATAGTGATGTTCATGTTATTTGCATTTTCTCCAGTTTTATACTTGAAGTAGTTTTGGGTAAGGTTTTGAAATCTGCCTGACCTGAATCGTTTGTTGTGGAACTATATGTTTGCCTGTTTACAGAGAAGATGATCTTCAAGAACTTTGCTTTTGATTCTCTTTTGAAATGTTGAGTATTTTGCCATTTTGGCCTGACTGGTTATTATCTTCTTTTTTTTTTTTTGGGCCTGTTTGTTATAGTGGTATTGAAGGATCTGAAATATGCTGATTCACATGAATGGGTGAAGATTGAGGGGAATAAAGCAACCTTTGGTATCACGGATCACGCTCAGGACCATTTAGGGGATGTGGTCTATGTGGAGTTACCTGATGTGGGACGTCCCGTGTCTCAGGGGGAGAGTTTTGGAGCTGTCGAAAGTGTGAAAGCAACTAGTGATGTCAATTCTCCAGTCTCAGGTACCGTGGTTGAAGTCAACGAGGAGCTGACCGAGTCCCCTGGATTGGTGAGTCTTCTTCATTTCTAAATCACATTAGCATCATTTTGCTGTGTTAGACCGAGTAGTCTCTATCGAAGCGCTACCAAAAATGACCACGTTGGCATGATCAAATCTGAAATCTTGGTTTTACTGGGCCCATTGTTTGGTTCTTGTTTTCATTTGATGCAAATGACTAACAAATTCATTCCTCGGATATCATATATTCCTTGCTTCCTCATACGATTCTTGGAAAGTTTTAGCTGATGTTAAAGTCTTAAACTTTGAGGATCTTGATTGACCGGTAACCAATATGCATACATTTGCTTCTTCATTTGATTCATCGACAGCTTGCTACTTGTGTGATAAAATTGGAGATTCTTGATTCTGTGGTCTCGAGCTGAGACTCTTTTGCTTGTATAAATCACAGGTAAACTCGAGCCCGTATGAACAAGGATGGATCATAAAGGTGGAGCTGAGTGATGCAGGTGAAGCCGAGAAGCTGATGGATTCAGACAAGTACTCTAAGTTCTGCGAAGAAGAAGACGCCAAGCATTGACCGTTGTTTCTTTTCCAGATCCTTGTCGAAGCCTCCACTGCAACACAGATTGTTGTTTTCAGAAACGTGGATCAAAACAAAGTTTCTCGATCTTTATCTATGGATGAATCAAGATAATTCTGAAGATTCCGATCTCTCCTTTTCTTTTTGTGTTTTTTGTTTTTGTTTTAATAATTAGATTGTTTGAATAATGGTAGAGAATAATAAGCTTTGGTGTTAACATTGATTTGATCTTTCATGGAGTTATGCCTCCTCACTTAATTGAACAATAATTCATTGAATCTTTTTCCATTTTAAGTGATATAATGCGTAATTGAAAACGATTTCTAACCTCTCTAAACTAGAAGCTTTCATTAGTGCGATGAATATGCCAACAATAGTTGCCGATCAGATCTAATTAAACCGAGTTTTCTGACGAGTCCTCATCGAGCTAATATATTTGGTTGATGTTCTTATTATATAAAAATTAAAATGTTGAGACAAAACACTTGTGCAGGAAATAATTGCTGAGATGAAGAAATTGGGATCAAAGAAGAATCTAATAAACAAAGAATATAGGTGGAGACATTGTAGCAACCGTTTGAAACCGGTTTTGTTCTTTTTCTGGTTCGTATTTAAAGCTCAAAAGTTATAAAGGAAACAAAATATGTGCAATGCAATGATATGTCCACAGTGAGAAAAAGATTTTGGAATCATTGTTGCTTATTGTGGAATCCAAGTTTGTTTGCCGCACAAAGTTACAAGGTGTGGCTTGTAATACAAGATTCCTAACCAAAACAAACAAAAATCCTGCGTTGTCAACCCTACTTATTATTACAATATTCAGATATATTATGTTGTTTATCATCGAATCAAGTATTCTTATACAATTAATTTCTAGCTGCCTCAATAAATAATATATTACTTTCTGTTGAGCATATTTTTACAATTCCACAAGTCATGTTTTCCACTAATATGCAAAATTTCCTCAAGGAATGTTTTATCCTTAATACTCTTATGTTTATATATAAAGTTCAAATCTAATCCAAACCCGTATGAATTTTTTATTTGTCCCACTTTAAGTATTGAACTCAAATGTTTACCTGATCAAATTCCATTTCATTTCATTTTCTATAAATTTATTACTCTCTCCGTTTCAAAATATAAGATGTTTTAAGGTGATTTTCTTGTTTCAAAATATAAAATGTTCTATTTTTCTAGATAATTTTTAACTTTATTGAATCTTGTGTGAGTAATAATATTTTATAGTTTTTTATAATTAGTTAAATTGTGTTTATTTTATATATTAAATTATAATTTTTAAAGTAAAATTAACTTTTTAATTTGCGTGATTATAACTAAAATATCTATTTTGAAACAGATGGAGTATAATATAATAAGTTAGAATGAATTTCTCCTAATAAAACAAATAGTAATTGTATTGGAAATATAGCATGCGTAATTAACACTGAACTGGACCGGTATTTGAACAGCGACTGAAATCGCCACTATGACATCATTAGAAACGTCAGATACATTAACTATTAATTGAAGCATACACACTAATTCTAAAATAATTGACAATTATTACACCTAAAAGCTGATATGTAGAGGTAATGATTATTACAAGTATAGTAGTAGTATTTGTTCCTATATTTGATAAGGAGTTATATCTTATAAATATAACAATGTTTGATAATATAAGATGTTTTAGATATTTTTTTTATTTTAAAATATAAGATGTTCTCACATTTTCATTAATTTTTTACTTTATTAAATATTGTGTGACCAATAGTAGAATACAATTTTATTTTTATAATTAGTTAAATTATTTTTGTTTATATATTATTATAAGGAAATCTGTTAAAATATTATTATTTTTGTTTATGAAAAACAAGAAAAAAAGTTAGAAAATCATTTTTTTTAAATAGAGGGAGTATTATAAAACGGAGGAAATCTGTTAAAATATTTCTCCTGATTTTGTCAAAAGCTTTGGAAACTTATACTATTTCAACCACTTACCATCTAACCAAACCATAGCGTTTGTTATCTTTCTAACAGAATTTGCTTTTAAAATGCTAAAAATAGTACTAGATACTACACTAATATACTCGTTTCTAAGTTAGATACTTTTGTGTTGACAATTTTTTTTTGATACTTTTGTTTTATAGATTTCGTGGATTTGAATATACCTTTTGATAATGTGCTTTTTTCATATACATTATTTCGTTATACTGAAATCACAATATGATTGGTAAGGGTCATATAAACCTTTTACAGCAAAAATAAAGAAAATTACAGCCCTAAAAATTATCAGAAACAATATTTAGTTTTGTTAAAATAAAATACCTACAACCCAAATCCAAAGCTATGTCCGGAACCAATCAAATTACACATGAGTTGATATATTATTTAGCGTAATTTATTTTATTTGTTTGCTACAGTTTTCAAATTCAAATAGACAATTATGATAAACTTATGTGAAGTTTAAAATTTCTGAAATTAGAAAAACCTTATATGTTCTACTACTGCTCATAATTTTCTTCTCTTCAGATATTTAGGTAAAAAAAGAGGGAAAACAAAAATGTAAAAACGATATGCCAAAAAGAATAAAAGAAATGCATTTTATTTGGAAAATGCAAGAAATTCTACTGACTTTATAGTTCGTCTTAAATGAGACCCAAAATTAGCTCACATTCCGATTAAGGCCGACCCATTCTCTCTCTTTCTCTTCCTCGTCGTCATCATCGTCTCCGGAGCAGGTAGCAGGAACTCAGATCTGAGCTCCAAGACGAAGTTGCGAATCTTACTGAGGCTTATTCTTTTTCCTAATTGATTTTCACCTTTGGAGCTTCCTCAGGTAACTTCACGAGACTCTTGCTTGACCTGGGTTTTGATGTAGCTCCTTGCTTGATTGGTGTGAAAATGGCGAGGGAGAAATCAATCCTGACTCATCGCTACTTCAATAAACTATTTCTTAAGATCAGATGAAAAAAGAAGACTTTAATTTTCCCGCATTTTCTCACTGAGAAGGCGTTGTTGAGAATTACTGGGTTTTTGGAAGAGGAATGCAAGAGAGTTTAGTGAATTATGTTAGAAGGGATTGTTTAATGTGTTTCTGAAATAGACTTTTCCCTTTTTGCAGAGATTATCCTAAATGGCGAAATCTCGTCAATTTTATCCTTCTCAAGATGAATCATTGTCTCCGACTTCTGTTAGATCGAGGGAATGGGAAGGTCCTTCTAGATGGACTGAGTACTTGGGACCTGAAATGGCTGCATCAGTGTCTTCTAGGAGCTCAAAGCAGATGAGTAGTTCTGATGGACATGTTCAGAGTTCTGGTGGATCCACAAAGGCTTTGAACATTCAATGGGTAGTTCAAATGATTGAGGTTGCTGAGGGTCTCATGGCTAAAATGTATAGACTTAATCAGATCTTGGAGTACCCGGATCCTGTTGGTCATGTGTTCTCTGAAGCATTTTGGAAAGCGGGTGTGTTCCCTAACCATCCGCGGATATGTACATTGCTCTCAAAAAAGTTCCCAGAGCATTTTAGCAAATTGCAACTTGAACGTGTAAGTTTCTTCTTTATTTCGCTTAGTGTGTGCTTTGTTGCTCTGATGGTAACATGATATATGCTAAAATTTTCATTTTGCTATACTTATGCAGATTGACAAGTTTTCACTGGATAGCTTGCACGATGGTGCTGAACTTCACTTACAGAGTTTAGAGCCATGGATACAGGTTACAAGAAACTCTTTATGAAATTATGTTGTCCTGAAACTTCTTTCCTGAGGATAGTGAACCATCTCGGAAGTCCTACATGCTATATAGTCATGCTTCTATCAGTTTTCTTTATTCACTATATTTTGTCTCACCACGAACCAGCCTTGTATATGTGTGCACGCATATATGATATACCGAATACATGATTTTAACTTTTGAAGTGTAAAGGAGTGGTTATTTGTTAGCCTTTTATTTCAGTTTGTGTGTAGAATTTCAGTTAGGGATGCCTTCATTTCCTCCCTTCACGCATTTTTCCTTTCTTGAATCAGCTGCTGCTTGACTTGATGGCATTTCGAGAACAGGCACTACGGCTTATATTGGACCTAAGCAGCACTGTAATTACCTTGCTGGTGAGTCAAAGTCCCTCATCTGCAGAAAGTATTTTCTTGCTCTTGGTTGAAACTTTGAGCTCTCTTTTGACTCGTACCTTGGGTGGAGCTCATGAGGAACTGTGGCACATTTACGTATTTTTTTACTTGTAAAAAACTTGTCTGTGGGGATGAGGATAAAACTGTTAGAGTATTCATGATTAGCTCATAACTTAGTTCAGTTTTTTGCAGCCTCATCAGAACTCACTTATACTTCATGCATTCATGGATCTCTTTTGTGCATTTGTCCGAGTCAATCTTTTCGCAGAGAAGGTATGCTGAGCTTATTCCTTTTTTAGGTTTCTGTTCATTTGGATCAATTACACATGTCAGATGAGGCAGAAACTTATTTTAATATCAACCCTAAGAGTGTTTATTCTATTAAAGTAGATTCCTAGGAAAATGTTGCTGCAAGTGTACAACCTTCTGCATGCGCTATCAAGAAATGATCGAGACTGTGACTTTTATCACCGGTATGGATTATCTTTTTTCCTTGTAGTGTCATTTTTAATTTATAATTGTATATAATCAATAGGCCAGTGTAATAAATTAACACTCTCCGTCTTGCATCCAGCTTGGTGCAATTTATAGACTCCTATGATCCTCCATTGAAAGGATTACAAGAGGATTTGAATTTTGTCAGCCCAAGGATTGGAGAGGTTAATATTTCGACTTAGTTTGATTTAGTTATTATGTTTAGTAGGATATATTTCGCCGGATTTAAGAGTTGAGGCTGCACTTGTTATATCCAAAAGAAAAAATAACGGGTATACTACGAGCTAATACTGCAATTGATATAGCAGTACTAACAATGTTGCTCATTTTCTTAGGTCCTGGAAGCTGTAGGACCCAGTATTTTTCTGTCTGCGGATACAAGGAAGTTGAGAAATGAGGGATTTTTAAGCCCATATCATCCTCGATTCCCGGATATACTTACAAATTCTGCTCATCCCATGGTATGAACGGCTAGATAGTTATCAACATAAAGATTTAAGATTCTCTGAGTTAGTAGGATGCTGTAGCATTCCCCTTACAACTCTTTTTTTATATATAGTGCTAATAACTGCATAAATTTACAAACTCTTCCCACAGAGAGCGCAAGATCTTGCAAATGTTACTTCGTACCGAGAATGGGTGCTTCTTGGATATCTCGTTTGCCCTGATGAGCTTCTTCGTGTTACTAGCATTGATATTGCCCTGGTATGAATATGTTTTCTTTTTGTTCTCGATTGAGAGATCTTGATAAAGAAGCATATCCTCCAAGAGATTCTATCTTGAAAACTAGCTTATCTGGTCAATAATAGTTTTTATAAATTTGTTTTACAAATCAGAAATTGTCTTCCGCTCTTTTCCTTTGTTTCTAAAATAGGTTGTTTCTGGTTAGGTATCTAAATGTTATGTGCTTTCATTTTGACTGTTTATTTAAATTAAGATTAGTAGTAATGGAATTAGGTTTGTGATGTACAAAACAAAAAGCTTCCATATCTATTTCATGATTGCGTGTGATTCATATTTCGTGCTGTCTCTAATAAATATTTTACTGTCCTGTTGCGTTTCAGGTTGTGCTAAAGGAAAACTTAGTCGTGACTTTATTCCGGGATGAGGTGAGTGCATATCAAATGGTCCGCAACAAAGAGTTTTGTATTGGAATTTGGTTTGCATCAGCTGACTCTGTTAACCTAACCATGCAGTACATTCTATTGCACGAAGACTACCAGTTGTATGTTTTACCCCGTGTATTAGAATCAAAGAAGATGGCAAAGTCTGGTCGGACTAAACAAAAGGAAGCTGATTTAGAATATAGTGTAGCAAAGCAAGTTGAGAAAATGATCAGGTAACTCCACATTTTTTTAGTTCAATTCTTATGGCTTTATGACTGCATCTGACTATGTAATCCTCATATGATACCTTTTTATCAAGAAAAAAAAAACCTCATATGATATTAGTGAATTGTTCTTATCCTCTAAGTTTGTGATTTTGCAGAGATTATAGCTCTTGAGTTTATAGATTTATTTTTGTTTGGTCGCTTCTTTCAGCGAGGTGCATGAGCAAGCATTGCAATTATGTGATACCATTCACCGAGAAAGGAGAATATTGCTGAAGCAGGAAATAGGGCGGATGGTTTTATTTTTCACTGATCAACCAAGTTTGTTGGCTCCAAACATTCAGGTATAGGTTTAGTCTGTTTCGTATTAGGGTTTAAGGTTTAGCTTCTGTCAGTGATTGGCTTTACTTCGGTGAACAACGCTTGCAATAGCATGCTTGCATTTAGGACAGGGGACCGTAAATCACGATCGTGGGCCAGTGCTATTGGTTTGTTTTAGAGAAAACAATGACTTGCACAGTTACACTTGCTAAACGTGTCAAATGAAGAGTTTTGCGAAATTTTTATTCTATTTTCCAAGAGAAGTTAATAAGGGTAAACGAAGTGAAAGGACACAAGCTATTGGTTTATTTGAGGGGAAAAAAAAACAGAATCCTTCTACATGAAAAATGATCTACCAAAAGTCTCGGATGAAATTTTACAAAATTTCTGTGTAATACTATTTAGGAGAAGAGGACACAAACGATCTGTGTCATTTATGTTCTGCATAGATCGGAGCTTCCTATCCAGTATTATACTCATAAGAGTTCTTCCCTTCCCTAAACTTTCCCAATGATTGATTTGCTTACTTTTCTTTTCTTAGATGGTATTCTCTACATTGGCTTTAGCACAATCTGAGGTTCTCTGGTATTTTCAACATGCTGGTATTGCATCCTCTAGATCCAAAGCTGCTCGAGTGATACCAGTTGACATAGTAAGTTGATTGCTTGAACTTTGAAAGACTCTCAATATTGTAACTTTGACTTTCAAAATTTGGTTATAATTGCTGATTTATCCTTATTTCTTAGGATCCAAATGATCCAACCATTGGCTTCCTGCTCGACGGAATGGACCGTCTCTGCTGTTTAGTGCGCAAGTACATAGCAGGTTTGTTTCTTTGAGATATCACATCTTCGTAGATTGGTTTATGTTGGTGTTGGACCCGTTGCAGCTCACTGAAATCATGAGAAGAGCCAACTGATCAGTACTGATGCTCAGAATTTGGTAACTTAGTGGCGTTTGTTATTTTAAATGCAGCTGCTCGAGGTTATGCACTATCATACCTTTCTTCATCTGCTGGAAGGATTCGTTACTTGATGGGTACTCCTGGAATCGTGGCTCTGGACCTTGATCCAACGTTGAAAGGCCTTTTCCAGCATATTGTGCAACATCTCGAAAATGTACCCAAACCGCAGGGAGAAAATATTTCGGCAATCACATGTGACCTATCTGTAAGAAAGATAGAGTAGATCCACTAATTTTTAAGTCAGATGATGCACTTACATTTCTCTTTCACAGAAAATCAATACACCCTAGATAGTAAATTCACTCATGTTTCCATATGTTTCCCATTTGGTCTGTCTTCAAATCCTAATTGTAGCCTGGTCCCAAACACAATTATGCTATTTTTTCATCCAATCTATTTTCATAATGCTCAGCTCCTCTTGTTGTACAGGAATTCCGGAAAGATTGGTTGTCCATTTTGATGATTGTCACTTCTTCTCGATCATCGATCAACATCAGGCATCTGGAAAAAGCCACTGTCTCTACCGGGAAGGAGGGCTTGCTATCAGAAGGAAATGCTGCATACAACTGGTCCAGGTACTGTTCCCGGCCTTATATTACCATTACTTGGTTAACTTCTAGCTAGAGAAACAGCGAAACTAATATACTTCTGAATTTCATGTCTTTACAATGCAGATGTGTTGATGAGTTAGAGTCTCAATTATCAAAGCATGGAAGTCTGAAGAAATTATATTTCTACCATCAACACCTCACAACTGTATTACTTCCTGCTGTTGTTCACTGTCCAATATTTTTCCCATGTCATCTTATGCATATCTGACATTTGAGTGTTGTAAAAGGTTTTCAGAAATACAATGTTTGGACCAGAAGGACGTCCCCAGCATTGCTGTGCATGGCTCAGTGTGGCGAGTAGTTTCCCGGAATGTGCTTCGCTAATAATTCCTGAGGAGGTAAATCCATATTTTAATTTCAGTGAAATTTTGCATTCTTTCTGTAGTACATGTCTGGATCATGAGATTCTTGTAGTGCTAAGACCACCCAGAGAGCACCATATTCCTCTCAATATGACAATAAACAGCGAAAGCGATTGTAAAATTGAGTTGACCACATTGTCATGTTTGCATATGTGCCATCGATTGTCATGTTTGCATATGTGCTATGGCAAAGAAAGTTATTGATTGTTTGATGTTCGTAAGCTACTTTTGGATTTCAAATCTTTCCCTTAGCATGTTATCTTTTTTGTTTAAAAAAAAAAATTAATATATATGTTTGTCTTTTTGGTGAACTACGAATTCTCATTGTTTATCCCGTCATGTCTCACTCTTCTATATCAGTGACACCATCTATTAACACTCTTCTTGCCTTCCGCCATAGGTTACCAAATTCGGGCGAGATGCAGTGCTTTACGTCGAGTCTCTTATTGAATCAATAATGGGGGGACTGGAGGGACTAATAAATATTCTTGATTCGGAAGGCGGGTTTGGCGCTCTAGAATCTCAGGTCAAATATCCTTACCCAAAATCAATATTATAACAAAAGCAATCTTCTACTTGACTACTGTTCTCAAACTGATTTGTTGACCTTTCACAGCTTCTTCCAGAACAAGCTGCTGCGTATCTGAATAATGCAGCAAGAATTTCTGCTCCTTCAATGAAATCCCCCAGGGTTGTAGGCGGGTTTACTTTGCCCGGCCATGAGAGCTATCCTGAGAATAATAAGTCTATTAAAATGTGAGCGCCCAAGTAGTCTCAAGTTTTCTTTTTCTATTCATGATTCATGAAATAAATGCTCCTTAATTACTGTTATTTAAGTATCTCCTTGTGATGGCAGGTTGGAAGCTGCAATCCAAAGGTTGACTAATCTGTGTTCAATTCTGAACGACATGGAGCCTATTTGCGTTATAAACCATGTATTTGTGCTAAGAGAGGTGAGTCTTCTGGATTTGAGCTCAAGATTTTTTTCAGTAGAAACACATTTAGATGGCTGGATTCCTTTAGAATCTCTGCTCAAATCCTATTTGGAAAGGTTTCATGTTTCATCAATGTCCCAATAAAAAAAAGAATATCTTATGGAAAGATCTCATGTAATTTCTCTCATTGTCTGGTCTTGTTAAGCTTTCAGACTTTTTGACTTTATCCTGCGGATTGAATACTTGCAGTACATGAGAGAATGCATCCTTGGGAACTTCAAGAGAAGATTTCTTACTGCACTACAAACAGATAATGATCTTCAGCGGCCTTCTGTTTTGGAATCTCTTATCAGGCGGCATATGAGCATAGTTCACTTGGCAGAGCAGCACGTTAGCATGGACCTAACCCAAGGCATCAGAGAAATTTTACTCACAGAAGCCTTTTCAGGGCCTGTTTCTTCTTTGCATTTATTCGAAAAACCTGCTGAACAACAGCAAAACACTGGATCTGCAGTTGAAATTGTGTGCAACTGGTACATGGACAACATCATCAAGGATGTGTCTGGCGCAGGAATCCTCTTTGCTCCAAGGCACAAATACTTCAAAAGCACTAGACCAGTTGGAGGGTATTTTGCAGAGTCAGTCACCGACCTCAAGGAATTACAGGCGTTTGTTCGTATATTCGGCAGCTATGGAGTAGACCGGCTGGATAGAATGATGAAAGTACATACAGCTGCCCTGGTAAACTGCATAGAAACATCTCTGCGGTCAAACCGGGAATTGATTGAGGCGGCTGCTGCAAGTATGCATTCTGGTGACAGAGTGGAGAGAGATGCATCTGTTAGGCAGATAGTGGATTTGGATACCGTGATAGGATTCTGTATTGAAGCTGGTCAAGCGTTGGCTTTTGATGAGCTCCTAGCCGAAGCCTCTGGAGCTGTTCTTGAAGACAATGCATCTTTGATACACTCGATGATCTCCGGCATCATTGAGCACATACCCGAAGAAATACCTGAAAAGAAAGAAATCAGAAGAATCAAAGGTGTGGCAAACGGCATTGGCGTAGCTGGAGATCATGACTCTGAATGGGTGAGATTAATCCTCGAAGAGGTAGGAGGTGCGAATGACAACTCATGGAGTTTGTTACCTTACTTTTTTGCCTCATTCATGACCTCAAACGCCTGGAACACTACTGGCTTCAACATCGAGACTGGCGGATTCAGCAACAACATCCATTGCTTGGCTCGGTGTATTAGCGCTGTCATTGCTGGAAGTGAGTATGTGAGGTTACAACGTGAATACCAGCAGCAGCATCAGTCCCTCTCCAACGGTCATCACTCTAGTGAAAATCTCGACTCAGAGTTTCAACCCCGTGTAACCGCTGAAGCAAGCATTAAATCTGCAATGTTACTCTTTGTAAAATTCGCCGCATCGATCGTGCTAGATTCATGGAGCGAAGCCAACCGGTAAAAAGAAACCCAGGTTTTTTTCTTCTCTATCCCGGATTTTTATCCGCATCATCATCATATCATCCTTTTTGTTCTGCAGATCTCATCTCGTGGCTAAGCTTATCTTCCTTGACCAACTCTGTGAGATCTCACTATACCTCCCAAGAAGCTCCCTTGAATCACATGTCCCATACACCATCCTCAGGTCAATATACACCCAATACTACTCCAACACACCGTCCACACCGCTCTCAACAGCGTCCCCATACCATTCTCCATCTGTATCGCTCATCCAGGCTTCTCCCTCCATGAAAAACTCCACCACTCCCCAGCGCGGTAGTGGTAGTGGCAGTAGCGCTGCAGCGGATTCAGGGTACTTCAAAGGCTCATCATCTTCACTCTACAGTCAGGAACACTTAAACGAACCAGAAACTGGAAACTCAAGGAGCAATGAGAACAACAACAACAACAACAACAAACAAAGGGGGAGTTCCCGTCGTTCTGGACCGTTGGATTACAGCTCGAGCCACAAAGGAGGGTCAGGATCAAACAGCACAGGTCCTAGTCCACTTCCTAGGTTTGCTGTCTCAAGATCTGGTCCCATCTCATATAAACAGCATAACTAAGTAAGAATTCTCCCACATTGCTACGAAAGAGACGATTTGTGTTTCTTTTTCCAAAAAAAGAAAAGAAAAACAATTATGTAGAGAGATTAGCTTTGTACAAATCCCTCGCAACACTCTTTTTATGTTTTATTATATCTTCCTGGATCATTGGACTTGTATAATTCGCAAAAACCATTATGAATATATATTCTTCTTGATAATTTCATAATTCCGTGATTTACGTGAATCATTTTCAGATTTTTGTTTTTACGTTCTTAATTAAGATAATGACTATAAAAATTAGATAATAATATAGTGAATAGCTGTTGGGGGGAGGTGGACCAAAAGTACCGAACCCAAATAACAACAACAGTCATCATCATCTTCATTAGTGAGGAGCTTAAACTAAACTTTGCTCAATCTCTCTCACCTGAAAACCCTAACTTTCTTCAATCTCCCAAATGGCGGCGCGTAAATCTTCCCTCCTCAAACGAGCAGCCATCGCCGTCGTCTCCGTAATCGCCATCTATGTTATCCTCAACGCCTCCGTCAGTCGTTCCCTCCCTTCCTCATCCGATCTCCCTCGCCAGCTAATTCGGGAAGAAGATAATGATGAAGGACGTGCTCCGATTCAGCCTAGGGTTAAGGTTTACATGTACAATCTCCCCAAGAGATTCACTTACGGTGTAATCGAGCAGCACTCCATCGCTCGTGGCGGAATAAAAAAGCCCGGCGATGACGTCACCAAACTCAAGTATCCAGGTCATCAGCATATGCACGAGTGGTACCTTTTCTCGGATCTGAATCGACCAGAGGTTGATCGATCCGGGTCTCCGATTACCCGTGTCTCGGATCCTGCCGATGCTGATCTATTCTACGTCCCGGTGTTCTCTTCTCTTAGCTTAATTGTGAATGCGGGTCGACCCGTCGAACCTGGATCCGGTTACAGCGATGAGAAGATGCAGGAAGGGTTGATGGAGTGGCTTGAAGGTCAAGAGTGGTGGAGGAGGAACGAAGGGAGAGATCACGTGATACCCGCCGGCGATCCGAATGCGTTGTATCGGATCTTGGATCGGGTCAAGAATGCGGTTTTGCTCGTTGCTGATTTTGGGCGGTTGAGGCCTGATCAAGGATCGTTCGTTAAAGATGTGGTAATACCTTACTCTCATAGGGTTAATCTCTTCAATGGAGAAATCGGAGTGGAGGCTCGCAACACATTACTCTTCTTCATGGGAAATCGATATCGCAAAGATGTTAGTTGCTTTTGCCTTTGCTATTCTACTTGAAAATGTGAATAATTTAGAGGTCGAAATGTTCCAATTGTGTAGCTTTCTAAGGTTTTAGGTGTATAACGAAATTGGTCAGCTAGTGACATTGTAAAATGTAGAAACTTTGTGGCCTTAAGCAGAAACTAGCAGTTAAGTTGAAGAATGAATTTGTAGAGCTTTTCTATGATCTAAGTGAGCTCTGCTCTACGTTTTCATTGTTTTATCTAGTTTCTTGAAAAATACATTATTGATCTCCTTCCGACTGCTTCTTTGGGTGACTTCAGGGTGGAAAAGTTCGTGATTTGCTATTCCAAGTTCTTGAAAAGGAAAATGATGTAACTATAAAACATGGAACTCAATCCAGAGAGAACCGACGAGCTGCTACGAAAGGAATGCATACTTCAAAATTCTGTCTGAATCCTGCAGGTGATACCCCGTCCGCCTGCAGACTCTTTGACTCAATAGTCAGTTTGTGTGTGCCCGTGATTGTAAGCGATAGCATCGAGTTACCATTTGAAGATGTTATAGATTACAGAAAGTTTTCGATTTTTGTTGAGGCCAATGCAGCTCTGCAGCCCGGATTTCTGGTTAAGATGCTGAGGAAAATAAAAACCAAGAAGATCCTCGAGTATCAGAGAGAGATGAAATCGGTACCTTCTCCTTCTATTCATTCAACCTCTAACCTCTTAGAATATTTGATTCTCTTACTTATCGTGGTGACATTTCTCATACCCGAATGATGCGATGCACACAGGTAAGACGGTATTTTGACTATGAGAACCCTAATGGAGCAGTGAAGGAAATCTGGCGTCAAGTCTCGCAGAAGTTACCGCTCATCAAGCTAATGAGTAATCGGGACAGACGCCTCGTCACAAGAAACTTAACGGAACCAAACTGCTCATGTCTATGCACAAACCAAACTGGTCTTATCACTTCCATTTAAACAATGTCTTTGTCTCTCTTCTAGAGATAAACCTTTTGGATGGTGGAGGAGCTTGAACTGTCGCCTTCTCAACTTCTTGACCACAAGCAGATATTCGCCTCCCGTGGCTTCACTTCTCCGGTAAGGAAACAGAGCCCACACGCTTGGCAACAGATTGTATAAGGAAGATATGTTTTGAAATCATTCTTCTTCTGTAGATTCCATTAGTTTTCTTGTTCCTGATAGTGTCACACACACTTTATACGGACCCAAATGCCATTACTCTGTTACTGTACATGTCATAAAAGCGAAACAAAACACAGCTTTAGTTCTGCCAATATTTAGAGAATATCGCACTCTTTGTCAACTTTTAAGATTCGGTCACTGGTCAATCATCCACTTTTCTATATGTTTGACAAGTAAAAGTTAAAAACATAATTTTTTTTAATGTGCAAACAGTTCCACCCTGTAACTTCTATATATATATTTTTATATTATTTGTTAAGTATCATTTTCATTAATTGATTTCATAATGAAAAACGTGTAATATGTTTTCATTGATTTGAACATTCTATTTTCTTTTTGACGTCAACTCGTGAAATTTTGAATATTATAACTTAATTGATTGTATGTCCCTAATTAAAAAAAAAACATACCATAAATCGTATTGATATTGCAAATCAATATGATTAACTCAGTAAAGTTAATGAAACGTCTTAATCTTCATTCTTCACACATGTTCTCTTTATTAATTATTATAAATTTAAATCTTGTTTTCAATTACATCTTAGCTAGGTAATCCGCAAAAAAAGTTCGTCAAATTACATAGTAATATAGTTGGTCACTAGTTCATTAGCAAGATAATAATCGGGAAATTGGTTTAGCTTTAAAAATCCAATATAAAAAAAATCAGGTTCAAAATCATATATGTTATTTTATTACCTTTATGTTACGTGTATCAATGTTGGGTTCTAGTCTTCTTAGATATGCCACCAGCCATCGTTGCTGGCACATGGGTCATCCTTGACCATTTAAATGAAAAAACGGATGTGATTTTCCATCATCACATCACACATAACATCACATATGATGCCAAAACTAATTAACCAATTGCAGCTGGGAAAACGAAAACACGTACGAATAAATACACGGTGTGTATATAAATAAACGAATTTTAAAAATATTACAAACAATCGAATTTCAATTATTATGTCTATTAATTTAATTAGGATATTATTCGTTTTGCCATCATGTGCCCAACATAAATCAGTAATTTGTACACAAGTGGGAAACAAAACTAAATTATTGGATTTCCTGGTTTTCAAAAAACTTGTTCAAAGTAGAACAAACAAAATCTTCAAAGTATGTTTGGTCACATTTTCAGACAAAAAGGAAAACCTAATGTATATGCTAGCGATATATATATACTTGTCCAACATTAATATATTGGTCTACGGTTCAGAAGTCGCGAGAAGCTAATTAAGTAATTAGTGTTGGAAAACTTTTGGCCAAACAAATTATATATATATATATATATATATAA